>PVKM010024063.1:0-20767 GCA_004027735.1 Carollia perspicillata
GTGTGGGAAATGTAGAAGCTAAAGAACTTATGATACATGGACATGAACTAAAGGAGGGGAGTGTGGGTGGGAGGGGTGTGCAGGGTGGAGGGGAATGAAGGGGGGAAATGGGAGAACTGTAATGGCATAATCAATAAAATATATTTAAAAAAAAGATCTGATAGAAGAGGGGAATCAGGTGACAGGGCTCAGGGATGATGCCAAGGAAGGGAGAGATGGGGTGGGGCAATGTAAAAAAAATGAGGTGTAACTATAGTATATAATACTAGTTTCAGGTGTGTAGCATAATGATTCAATATTTGTGTATTTTGTGAAATGATCTCCACAATAAGGCTAGTTAGCATCCATCACCATATGTGGTTACAGAGTTTTTTCTTGTGATGAGAACTTTTAAAATTTACTCTTAAAGCACCTTTCCAATATGCAACACAATGTAATTAAATGTAGTCAACATGGGGTACATCACATCCCCAGGACTTATTTATTATAACTGGAAGTTTGTACCTTTGACCACCTTCACCCACTCCACACACTCCCCCAGCCCCTGCCTCTGGCAGCCACCAATCTATTCTCTGTATCTGTGACCTCATTTTTTATTTTTGTTTTTAGATTTCACATATGAGATCATATGGTATTTATATTTATGTCTGGCTTATTTGACGTAGCATAATGCCCTCAAGGTCCAGTCCACCCATATTGTTGCAAACAGGCTTTTTTTCTTAAAAGAAAAAAATGATATAAAACCATATAAATTTAGAACTTCTGGTAGGGAACTCTACTTTGATGCCAACCCTGGGACATAGTCATTGATTTTTCTCATGACGTGCTTCCCAAAGGATCTGATGTAATGGAAATCAGCTGAAAGCAGAAATTCACTAAGATAATTTTAAATAAATATTGTCCTTCAAAAAATTTGTTTATTGATTTTAGATAAAGAAAGGAAGGGGGAAGAGAGAGAGAGAGAGAGAGAGAGAGGAACATTGATTTGTTGTTCTACTTATTGATACAGTCTTTGGTTGATTCTTGCATGTGCCCTGACCAGGGACCAAACTCAGAACCTTGGCATGCTGGGACAATGTTCTAACCAAATGAGCTACCTGGCCAGGGTTAAAATAATTTTTTTAAAAAAACAACTAAGACTAACTAGTAAGTAAGAAGTCTTTCTTAGTCTCTACCTGAATTGATTTAATGAAATCCAGTGAATTTGTATTGTCCCACTGCCACAAATAAAAAATTCACAGGACCTTTTTTTTAAACATTCTTAAATATTTTATTTATTTATTGTTTGAGAGAGGGGAAGGGACAAAGAGAGGGGGAGAAACATAGATCAGTTGCCTCTCGCACGTCCCCAGCTGGGGACCTGGCGGGCAACCCAGGTCCCAGGTGACTGGGAATCAGACCAGCTTTTGGTTCACAGGCCCACGCTCAATCCACTGAGCCACACCAGCCAGCGCTATAGACCCTTCACAAAGGGTTGGAAGGGAACTGAGAAGGCCTCTACCCCAAGTCCCTGTCTAGAGTAGAATCTTGAAAATAGCTTGCTTCAGAGATGACCATTTTGGCTTCTGTTGAATAGGGAATTTCCTACTTTTCCACCTTTTGAATATCTGTAATAGTTAAGAACTATTTTATTGGACTGAAATTAGCTTTACAGTAATTTCTTTCTAGGTTAGCCATCTTTTGCTACAAAGAACAAAAACCAACAAGAAGCCCTGTCTTGGTGAGAACCCGCCCTTCATCTCATATCCCTCTAAATCTTCCCTATTCCAGATTAAACATCCTTGATTAAGGAAGCACTGCGGTTTGTTAGAAAGTCCACAGATGGAGAAGTGAGTCTACTTCTGCCTCTCGGTGACCAGAGGGCTGACTTCGGACGAGTCCCTTCACTACTCTGGGCCTCAGGGTTTTCCTTGCAGCGTGAGGAAGTGGGACTTGAAGGACATCTAAGATTGCTTTCAACACTGGATTCTGGGTTCTTTTTAGCCCAGCCTTACGTTAAATGGCTTGGTTTGTCATCTTCTGTGTGCCCTGTTGTGGGCACTGTCTTGTGAAGGAAAGAAAATAGGTAATGGCTGGAAGAACAATGTAATGGTCGCCATCGCCCCCCAATAAAAAATCCACCTCTGTCAGACCGTTTTCATTTATTTGTCATCTCTTTGTCCTCAGCCATAAATACACATAATTAACTCTACACGGTTGAATCATATGAGGGTTATAATTTTATACTGTTTTTCTTCCCCTCACAGAATCATGAGCATTTATATATATTACCATGAAAAATTCATATATAAACTTTATTGAGATTTAATTCACATGCCATAAAATTCACTCTTTTAAAGTATACAATTTAGCAGGTTTTAGTATATTCATAAGGTTGTGCAAACAGCAACGCTGACCCCAGAATATTTTTACTACCCCCAAAAGAAACCTCATTGCTGTTAGCAATCAGCCCCTATTCTCCCCCAGCTGCCGGCAACTGCTAATATACTGTCTCTATAGATTTGTCTCTTCTGGACATTTTATATAAATGGAATCATACAATATCTTCTTTTGTGTCTGGCTTTTTTCTCTTAGAATGTTTTCAAGATGCATCCATGTTGTAGCATGCATGAGAACATTTTTTCAAATAATACATCATTATATTTTAATGCTGTATAATATTCCCTTTTTGGGGAGACATTTAGGCTATTAATATACATTTTTATTATAAAGGCTGCTGCATCTATATCTTCATTCATCTAATTTATCTGTTCTCTTGAATTATTTCAGAATAAATTCCCATGGGTGGGATTACTGGGTCAAAAGGTATGAACATTTTTATGGCTCTTGTCAATATTGCTCTTAAATCGTGGTGCTCAGAACGAAATGTGATTCTCAGATGTGTTCAGACAGAGCAGGGTACTGTGGGGTTATTAAGTTCTCAAGGTCTGGACAATATATCATCCTTTAAATCAAGCAGCCTACAAATTTATTAGCTTTTGTTATTGTTGCTCATTGAACATATAGCCAATATGGCCTTTAGATCTTTTCCTAGGCACTGTGTCTTAAAGCTATGCTTGCATTTGCTCTATGACCCAGGGTCTTCTGAGGACTCTCTGACTTGAATTTAGTGTTTCTTTGTTTTCTTTTTTAACAGTGGTTGATCCTAACAAGCTAGCAGGAGGTGTGGGTTTATTGCAGTCTTAGCTGGGAACTGCAGGTGGCGCCTTAAGGCTGTCACAAGGGTAAAATACGTGCCTTCTCTTTTTCAGGATCTGGTAGTGGCACCTCCATGGCAGGTTCATTACTAGAGTTCAGTCCTGCCCTTTTCTGGGGAAGGAGAGAACAATTGTGAAGTTGGATTTGTGTGTTATTCAGGGAAAGCTCCAACTGAAGCATGTTTTCTAGTTATTTGATCTCTTAGGGGACTCTGGGGCAGTGTGTTTCACGTTAGAGGTTTCTTTCTTTTTTTATTTCCCACTTAGGCTCTTTTACACTTCTTCTTTTTAAATTTGCCATGAAGATTTTATTTATTTTTAGTGAGAGGGGAGGGAGGGAGAGAGAGGAAGAGAAACACTGACCCGTTGCTTCTTGCACACCCCCAACTTGGGACCTTGACTTGGACCGCAACCCAGGGATATGCCCTGACCAGGAATTGAACCAGTGACCTTTCAGTTTGCAGGCTTATGGCTTATTTGAAAATTATTATAAATTTAAGGAAGACCTTGAATTTCCTGGATTTAGATCTGACAAGTTTAAATAGAACAAAGCAGTACCTTGTGTGGGAAAGTTGGAAGGGACTCATTTTAACTCATTCTGTGCCAGACCGTAGTCTCATTTCTGGGCTGAGAGGGGTTGTAGGGAGCACCCCCTGCTCGGTGGTGATGGAGTTGGCATGTGGGCCTGGACTTGCAAGAACCACCTCAAAGGGCATTTTTCCCCTAGCATTAATAGGTCAAGTACCTTTCAGATGAAATAGTATCAAGAAAGGAATGGGAGGGGTATGAGGAGCATATAAACGTCTTCTATTCACGTTTCCCATTAACAGATCTGAGGGCTAGTGAGGCTCACATTACTCCCCCACCTTTTCTTCCGTACTCCTAAGCACCAGTTTGAACCTGCCTTCTCTTGTTTCTTTCTCCCTTTCATTCCTGGGGTCCACAGCAGACAGTGTACATTTACTGCTTTTCTGTATAATTTGGGTTGGAAAGCAAATAAATGCTCATTCTGGGCAAGTAGTGCCATATTATTTTATATTCATTGACTGGGAACTCATTGTCTCTTAGCAGTTGGCTTTTCTTGCACAGCCGAGGGACTGGTCCTTTCAGACCCGTCTCCCTTCAAACTCTAATTCTTTTCCATCAATGTTATTTCTTGTTCTCATGTTAATGCCTTTGCTGATGTCACTCTTCTTTTTGATTATTTTCCCTTTCTGCTAATTGAAATCTTTATAATTCTTTTATGATGCAGCTTAAGGTTTATCCCTACATGATGACTTCACTGATTAATTCCATCTGCAGTAATCTTTCCCCTTTGAATTCCTTCAGCATCCTTGTCTAGTTTGTACCATTCCACTTAGCATTCTCTTACATACTATCTCATGTTTATAAGTCTTGTCTCCTTGACTATGACAAAGCCCCTTGAAGGAAGAGACCGTCTTTTCCCAATTTAACTCATAGGACATTTACTAAATGTGTTCACTTGTTATTTAACAACTTACCTCAGTTTCCTTATTTGTTACATGGGAATAATGATGTCTGCCTCATAGGGAAGTTCAGAGAATAAAATGAAACAATGTATTGAGAGTGGTTTATAAACCAAAAAACATACAGAGGATAAGCATTACCAATTTTTTAAAAATGGTGACAGGCTGTATAAATGAACGAGTATGCTGAAATTACATGAATGAACTTATAGAAAAGCAGTATTAGTTATACATCTTACACATAGAAACAAATTCACTAAAGATCAAATTCAAGTTTTTAATGAACCTGCAAGATACTCTCACTGAATTGAGTGTTTAAAATTGGAGTTTTGGTTCTGACATTGCCACTAATTTTGTGATGTAATAAGTTAACCTTTCATAATTTAAGGATTTTTCCAGCTCTAAACATCTGATACACAATTGAATTTGGATATCTTATCTATGTCTTTTGGACCTCAGTTTTGTAATCTATAAAATGGGAATGCAGATTTTATTGAAACCCTTTAATAGAACTTTATAGAATTGATGTTCAAAGAAACATTAACCTTGGACAGAAGTCTCTTGAGAGAAAAATGCTTCCTCGGGAGAAAGTTGCATACTATATAGTGCTTCCCTTTAAATATTAGCAAAGCACATTACCATATCAAATGCTCTGAGAAGTAAAGCAACCAGTTTAACTTGATTTTACCCAGTGTTTCTTAAACTTATTTGGACCTGGAATAGTTTTTTCATTTTAAAAAAATTTATTGATTTTCGAGAGAGGAAGGGAGAGACAGAGAGAGAAGTAGGGAGGGAGGGAGGTGAGGGAGAGAGGGAGAGAGAGAGAGAGAGAAACATTGACTTCTTGTTCCACTTATTTATGCATACATTGGTTGATTCTTGTATGTGCCTGGACCAGAGATTGAACCCGCAACCTTGGCATATGGGGATGGTGTTCTGAGCAATTTAGTTACCTGCCAGGGCAGGAATAGTTTTTTTCAGATAACATCTACTCAGAATCCCATGAAACTAATTTTCTAAGGCACATAGTTTGGACTGCCAACATGAATAGGCTTTGGTATTAGAAGCAGTCCAAGCAAAGGGCAAAGTACGCCCTTATGAGATGTTCTCTGCTAGTCTTCATGCCTGCCGTGGCTTGTAGCTTTATCTTTAGTCAACAGAGACTTTGAAAAATCACGTTTCTCAGTTAGCCATTGATTATCAAGTCTCCAAGAAAATTAGTAAAATTTTTAAGTTTCTCAGATTATTAACTTCAGCCTCTTTTTTTCCTCATTAAAACATGAAATCTGGCAATGATACAAAATATCAACTCAAAATAAAAACACAAGAAAAGTTCTCATCTCAAGGATCTATTTGAAAGATATAAAATTAGGTCAGGTTAATATCTGCAGAATGTATCTGCCAAGGTGAAGATTATGTCATGATTTATTTCTGGCTCTAGTCTTTCCACTGGATCATTAGGTAACCTGGGATAAATTAATTCCCTTAAGACTGAACTGAGACATATGGATGTTACTTCAAAATGATCTTTTTAAATAATCCTTAGCAGTTATTCTAATAATTTCAGAAATTATTTTTAGTTTTGTTTTCTTCAGAGTAGGTCACAAGAATTATATGTCAAATTTATTACAGCATTTATTTTCCTCCAATATAATTTATAGACAGACTTTAAACAATTTGCAATTATTTCAAAGCAGGCAACAATCACTTTATTTTATTGTGAAGTATAGCTTACAAAATTAAAAATATATAGGTAGTATAAAGAACAATGATAAAATTAATCTTTGTAAACTAGTTCCAAAAGATTTTTTTAAAAAATATTTTATTTATTTATTTATTTATTTTTAGAGAAAGAGAGGGAGAGAATTGTCAATGTGTGGTTGCCTCTCGTGTACCCCCAATTGGGGACCTGGCTCAAAACCCAGGCATGTGCCCTGACTGGGAATTGAACCAGTGACCCTTTGGTTCACAGGCCAGCATGCAATCCACTGAGCCACAACAGCCAGGGCCAAAAGGTACTTTTTAAAATAAAGCTTTTACTTATTTATTTTTTTTAGAGAGAGGAGAAGGGAGGGAGAAAATAAAGGATAGGAACATCAAAGTTTGAGAAAAACATCCATGGATAGGTTGCCTCTTCCAGGCCCCAAGTGGGGACCTGGCCTGTAACCCAGGCATGTGTCCTCACCAGGAATTGTACCTTTTAGGTTTCGGGAATGAATTCTAACTCACTGAGCCACATCAGTCAGAGACAGAAGGTATTTTTCAAACATCTGTTCAATGTCCTCTTAGAGAGGTTGAGTGCTGCATAGAGAAAAGGCAAAGGTGGGCCATGAGTTGCAGTAGGGGTACTTGCAAACCCCAATCAGTGAGACACATGCCTTATGTCATCTGCCTTCCTTGGAGGCCTATTTTTTGAGTAAAATCCTTGGGAGGAGACTACCCTTACTGCCACCCTATGGATTTAACAAAATGTTCCTCTCAACCACACTCAGAATTCTGCCTTGGAGGGGATCTGTTAAGTTAGATATTCTTCATCTCATTAGACTTCCAATGTTTGACAGCTCTCCTAGATTGGGTCTAGGTATGTGCTCTTTAGTCCACCGCTCTTCTCTTTGGGTGGAATACCCACATAGAAAAAAACTCTTTCTTGTTAGATCAGGGGCTCTCTTAGGAGAGGCATCAATGTCTTTCCTAAGCAGACCATAAGGTTTCCAAGAGTGAGGCCGTTTTCCCCCCCTTCCAAAGAAACTACATTGGGTTGCAACAGCAACAGGCCCTGTAATGAAGGCCTTTCTGGAGTGACTTTTGGTAGGTGAAATCAGCCATTATGGAATAAGATCTTGGATCCTATTGGTTCAGGTCCTATTCTTTAGTATGAACTTCCCTATTAACTAGGACTTACTGTCCTGTTCCCATTCTGTATGGGAGGGAGGGGAATTGTGAAAGAATTTGTCATTCATTCCACTTTGCACTTTTCTGTTTCAGCATTCACCATGTTATTATAATTAATTATTTAATACCTTATACCCTCCTTTATAAGTAGATACTCTTCTTGGTGATAATGATATTGTTTTATTATTCTTTGTGAGTGACCCACTGCCTAGAGCAATGCCTACCACTCATTGGGTATTTATGGCCATTTAGTGAATGATATTTGGATGGTCTGCTTCTAATTGAGTCTTTGAAAGAATTTAATAGGAAGCAGCACATGGTGTAGTGCCCTAACCAGCTGGATGACTAACTTACTCTTCTGTAAATAATATGGTTGGATTAAATTAGGCATTATTAACCAGGGATCAGTGGGCTCCAAGGTATTTTTGATGCCTCATGCCATGCAAAGTTAAAAATCAGAGGACCGATGACTTTGTAGAGATTTACTATACTACTCCTGTAACGTTTACTGCAACTGCAATAACAAATATGTGGAAACCCACACTGCATTGTGCCTGTGACTATATACATTCGTGTACCCTCTCAGGTTTGTCCAGATCCCTTATGCTTTGGCCTCAAAAGATGATAATATATGATGACAGAGTCTGATTAATTTTACTTTATTATATTTTTAAAAGATTTTATTTACTTATTTTTAGAGAGAGGGGGAGGGAGAGAGGGAGATAAACATCAACGCATGGCTGCATCTTGCATGCCCCCAACTGAGGACCTGGCCTGCAACCCAGGCAATGTGCCCTGATTGGGAATCAAACAGGTGGTCTTTTGTTTGCCACACCAGCCAGGGCTCTGATTGATTTTTTTAATGCTGATTACCTAAATTCTCAGCTTGTGGCCGCTCCTAATAGGCGGCTGACCAGTGGGGTGAGTGCTTCACATACGCAGGACATTGGCTAAGAAGGTACACAGGTATTAGGGGTTGTATCCTTGACCAGCGTGGCTCAGTTGGTTGGGCGTGGTCCCCAAAGGTCCCAGATTGAATTCTGTCAGGCCACAAGCTTGGGTTGCGGTTTCTCCCCTCACGATTGGGGGCGTAAGAGAGGTAACGCATCTATATTTCTCTCACATCGGTGTTTCTCTCCCTCTCTTCCTCCCTTCCTCATTCTCTAAAAATGAATACAACCTTTAAAAAAGTAGTTCCTGCCTTCAGGAGTTTGGGAATCTGACCACAAAGACAGGGGAATATTTAACAGAAAGATTCGACGGGTGGTAAGACCACAACTGCAGAGATGGATGCCGACAGCTGATGTCAGAAAACCGACCCAGCAATGGACTTGGGCGGTGTGTCGGGAGTACGTGGCCGGGGTAAAGAACTCCCGACCCTCTCCAGAGGTTGCTGTGCGCCAGGCCTGAGCGTAGCCTCATCCCTGCCCCACCCCGCACCGGCCTCCATGCCTTCCAGGAGGCCGAGCGGCCGCCAAATCCGGACATCCCAGAGTTTCCTCGCAGCCGGTGGCTCTGAAATGGCCTTTTGTTGTAAAACTTGGGTTTGGAAAGAGGCAAAGTGAAAAGCAGCGGAAAAATTCACGGGGTGAAAACGTAAGCGGAGAAAGGGAGGGTGATCTCACAGACCAGATCCCAGCCAGGACCAACAGAGAAAAACCCCTCGCACGCTTCCCCTGGAGGTGCCCGCCTTCGGCCACCTCCGAGGGAGTTTCGGCTCTTTCCGGCAGTTCCAGCTGGGGTGCAGCACTCCCGGCTCGCTATCCCCTACCCACAGGCCGCTCGCTTTCTCTGGGCAATGGCAGTTCTGAACGTGGACGCGAGTTCGCGTCCCACTCACCGCCACTTCCACCTCAGAGTTTGTTTCCGCCACACTCCTCTAATCCTTCCCCTTCCCTGTTATCCCAATCTCCGGCGACACCCGAGCTCCCTCCACTCAGGCGCGAGGAACTTAGTCGCGAGAAGAACGGTAACCCGACAGACCAAAGACCGCCCCCCTCCCGGCGCCTTTCCACTCGCACGCCAGGTTCGCGCCGGCGCGAGCACGCGCCTTGTGCGCTGGCTGGCTGGCGCGCACGCGCCCGAGCGCGCTCCGGGGCGGGGCGAATAGCTCGAGTCCGGGCGAGGTTGGTGTGGATCCGCTGGCGCTCCGGCCCCTAGTCGCGGCTGCGATTCCCAATCCGCCCGCCGACAGAGGAGGGAAGCAGGGAAAGGGGCGGGCGGAGGAGGGGCGGCGTTCGACTCTTGGAGAGCCGAGGGAGCAGCGCGGCGGCGACGTCGCCGGCTCTGAAAGAGGCGAAGCAAGCGGCAGAGCTCTTTTCCTCTTCTCAGACCCCGGAGCGTCCGGGACGCAGAGCCCGGAACTGGGGGGACGCGGCGACTGCGGGGGCCCGGCGTAGGTGAAGCTGAGCGTGCCGGGTGGAGGAGGTTGGTGGGGGATAAAGGGGCACAGAGGTGCAGAGAGCGGGCTTGAGGGAGAGCACGGGGGAAGGGGTAGTTGTTGGGGGCTGGGTACGTAGAGGAGGCGACGCGAGCCCTTGGGACTTGGAGTGCTCAGATGGTGAAAGGTTTCTGGGGTCTGGGGCGAGCCGAAGCACACCGGTCTGAGTTGGGGTGTTTCCAGAGGCATAGGCCGGGGAAACAATAGAGTGAGGGGGTTCTCTGTTGTGACCGTGTAGGGGGTATTGGATTTTAAGAAACAACAAGAGGTGGGAAATAATGAAAGAATGGGTTATTTTCGGAGAAGTACAATGAATTGAGAACACAGTTGGGATGCGTAAGGTCATCTGAGTGGGTGCCGGAGGCCCTTAAGATTTGGGGGCAAAGTAGAGGCCCTGGCCACGTAGCTCAGTTGGTTAGAGCGTTCTCCCCATAAGCTAAGGTTGAAGGTTCGATGCCCGGTCAGGGCACATACAAGAATCAACCACTCTCTTCCTCTAAGTCAATTCTTTAAAAAAGATTTGGGGACCAAGTGGGATTTGAAAATAAGAGATAGAAGAGCGTTCTTGGGGTTGAGAGGAGGACGGGAATGAAAAATAATTCAAAATGGAGCAAAGAAATATAGTAAATGTGGTTTGGGCTTGAATTAAAGCAGAGGGTACAGCCAGTTGGAGAGTATGGAGTACGTGGCTTTTTTCTCCTAGTTCATCGAGGATGATGGTGTTCTTTTAGAAGGTGGATCTTTCTCAGGCTTATCTGCTAAGGAGTACAAGTTGTTCTTTTAGTAATTTGGTTTTCATTTGTAGTCCGTTTCATTGATAAAGCATGCCTGTAATAGTAATTTCTCCTCTGTTCATCAGGTTATGTATGTAATTTACCTGTGGTTAATGAAGCAGGAGAGAGCAGATAACCAGAAACAACATCTTGCTTTTAAATCAGGTCAGTGATAATGTAGTGTTCAGGGTATTTGGGGGAGAACCAAGACCAAAAGGTGATGAATAGCCTTGATAAAGTCAGTAATCTGTAGTTTGTTAGAACTGCAGTTTCTCAACTGAGAAAATTTCACGTATGGTCTGCTACTGGTTTAAGTTCATGGGAGAGAGTTTGTGTGCTGGCTCAAGAAATTCTTGATGATGACAATTTCAAATTGTCAGGCTGCTTTATACCTTCCAGTTAGAATGAAGGTGATTTGAAAAAAATCACTTTATTTAAAAATATTGTGGGAAAGTATTTCTGGAGTCATGATCTTTGCATTTCCTTGATACTTGGATTCCCAGACTAAATTTTGAATGGTATTAGATAACAAGATTGCTGATTTTGAAATTGTAGTTACCTTTGTGTGTTCATAAATAGTCCACATTAAGCTTTGTGTTTGTTGGACATTAAGTTTTGCTGACTCATCTAAGATTTCTGGGAATTTGTGAGTTTATGTTTATTTATTTCGCAGCTAGGTCTTGGATGGTAGCATTAGACCACTTTATAAAGGTCCAAAACTAATGATCTAAATTGTCACTTTTCTTACATGTTATAAAAATTGAACAAAGGAAGGAGTGAGTACAGCGTCCTCATTAATGATAATGTGGCTTGTTATTGACCTCTTTAGTGGGCTAGGCAAGGTGCTAAGTTTGTTTTAGGTGCATTATCTCATTTAATTTTTAAAAAATATTTTATTTATTTTTAGAGAGGGGGGGATGCGGGAGAAAGGGCGGGAGAGAAACATCAATATGAGAGAGAAACATCAATTGGTTGGTTGCCTCTTAAAAGCGCCCCAACCTGCCCCAACCAGGGACTGACCCCACAACTCAGGCATGTGCCCTGACCCGGAATCTAACCAGTGAATTTTGGCTTTGCTGGACAACACCCAACCGACCGTGCCACACCAGTTGGGGCTATCTCATCTAATTTAATCCTCACAATTATTTCCTATTTTGTAAATTAAGAGATGAAATAACTTACTGAGGTCACAGAGCTAGTGAGTAAAGCTAAACTCAGGCCCAGCTCTGTTGGATGCCTTGAAATCTTTACTGCCTGGTGGGTCTTCCAGCTTTCTCCCTCCTCCAATCTTGGTTGTAGTATACAAGCAGCATGAATTGGTTGCAACTTGGATCTGATATGATATTAGTGATTTAGATGAAGATTGGGTTAATGGCTACACCTGTAGAGTTAATTAAATGTTTGCTTCTGCAATTTAACAAATCTGGGGTCCTGATAATAGGGCTAGTACATCTTGCTAAGGGTTTGTTCTGTAAGCACAGTTAATTTTCTGTTCAGTGTACTGCCGAAGCACTGTGCATGTGGGGCACTCTTCCTTGTGGAAGTCAAGACAGCCAGTTGTGGAACCAAAACCCATTCACACTGGAAACAGTCGAAAACTGCTGAGTGCTCTCCAAGCACCTGTTGAGTCCACAGTTGGTACTAGCATTATTTCTAAATATAGATAGGATCCTCTTAGAAACCCCAAGTGCAACAACTAGAACTGAGAGAAACAGCTGGGACCTGAGGGAGGAGTATAGGTTACTGGCCAAAACATCAGCATAGCCCCTGGAGGCTGATCTAGGAGTAACGAAGGGCAGATGTTAGTAAAAGGCAGGAGAGGAGGGAATTATTTGTGGAGCATTTATGTATTCTAGGCATTGAACTCAGTGTGTTTTTTTATCTATATTACCTTATAAGATCTTCAGACAGTTCTTAAAGGTAGATAGGTGTAAGCATTATCCCCATTTTTCAGATTAGGCCTAGAAAGGTGGAGTAACTGGTATAGTCAGTTAATAGCAGTGAAGGAAATGTGTACATTACTGTTATTGTTGTTGTTATTTTAAATTGTTGCTTACAGTTTTGCACTGTAGAGCTACCATATTAAAATCAGGAACTTAAAAGTCACTTTTTAGGATCCATTGTGCTTCTTTGTTAGAAGTAAAACTGGTTATTTCAGTCTTGCCGCTTCCATTGGAAACTGGAAGGAAAAGGGTTTTTTTGTTTTTTTTTAAATGAGAAGGGGTGCCCATGAACAAAAATAACCTCTTGTAGAGTATAATTCAGCTTCTTCAGTTGATGGGTATATATCTGTAGCAACATGAAAACGGCATGTCCATCCCTCCTGTATTCTGAGTTTAAAAACAAAACAAAAACTTAAACATCTAATCTTTTATTATTCTTGGCAAACTGAGAATACTTTTTTAAAAATGATCCTTACCCAAGGGTATGTTTATTGGTTTCATAGAAAGAGGAAGGGGGGGGGGACACATCAATGTGAGAGGGAAACATCGAGTGATTGACTTCTGTGGCATCCTGACCGGGACCTTTTGGTGTGTGGGAGGGGATGATGCTCCAACCAACTGAGCCCCCCAGCCAAGGCTAGTCTGAGACCCTGACTCTCAGGTAAGTCTTCTAGGCTCTGGAGGATGACAGTGAAGCATGCCTGTTACAGACTTTGATCACTTCCCTTGATATATTTTTGCCACAAGAGTTTGATGATGGTTCTTGCTTGGTTACTTTGAAAAAAATTGTGGTAAATATACATAATAAAACTTACCATGTAAACCATTTTTAAGTGTACACTTCAGTGGCAATAAGTGCAGTCATATCGCTATGGGACCATCACCACCATCACCACCATCCATCTCCAGAATGCTTTTTATCTTCCCAAACAGAAACTCTACTACTAAACAATAACTCCTGGTTCTTTTCTTTTCCCAGCCCCTGGCAACCACCATTCGACTTTCTGTTTCTGTGAATATAACTACTCTGGACACCTCATGTAAATGGAATTATAGTGTGTCCATTTGTGTCTGGCTTATTGAGCACAGTGTCCTCACGGTTCATCATTGTTTTAACCTGTGTCAGAATTTCACTCCCTTTTAGGACTGCATCATATTCTGTTGTATGTGTATACCACACTTTGCTGATCTGTTCATCAATGGATACTTGGATTGTTTCCACCTTTTGTCTATTGCAAATAATTCTGCTGCAAGCATTGGTATACAAATATCTGATTGAGTGCTTGCTTTCAGTTCTTTTGGGTATATACCTAGAAGAACAATCTTTTGGGGATTTCTGGGTCATATGGTAATTCTGTGTTTAATTTTTTGAGGAAGCTTAGTTCCTTGTAAGTGGTGGTTTATTATGTGTTCACCTGGAGGTAGTGCTTGGCCTTATGTTTGAGGGATGATGTTTCCTTTACTGATGTTTTCTGTACTGTTTGGAGGACTCTCGTACTGGAAGTGATTGAAAAGGAAATGAGTTACCAGTTTTCATGGCTTTCTCTTAGCTTCTGTCTTCTTATATTTATCATGACATCTGGCAAGCACATTAAAATACATTTCAACTTTGCAATAAAAGTACTTTTGAAATCTTTTAGACATTTCAGCTGATGGTAGTTTCTGTTCCGTGGTATGGAACGTATCCGACGTGGAAGGAACCATTTGTTAGGTTTTCAGTCATATCTGTAAATGTAGGTAATCAGCTCAAGAACATCATCTATCTGCGTACATGAAAATGTGCCTGTACTGTGGCATTCGGTTTACTTTGCTGCCTTTCATTGAAATATAAGGTGCTTTTTTCATTTTAAAATGTTTTACATGTATGGGCTACTGATTAATGCTTATCTTTGGTATCCCTTCCTCATTCATTGAATAAGGTTTTAGTGCCTGCTATATGCTTTAAATATTTCAGGAAGGTAGCTGTAATACAGGAAGTACAATTGGCTGAAGTCATTTGTTTGATTCCATTTTTTCCCTTCCCTTCATGTGTGAGAGCAAGTTGACACACATCACCAGTACAATAGCTGAAGTAGCTGCAGACTGACAGCGAACTGTCTCTTAGGATGAGTCTAACCAACCCCCCATGTCATTTTTTCTAAATGCTGCCAGGAGGTTAATTATCCCTGCATCTTGCTTCTTGAGATTATTGGGTTCCAAAGGGACTTCCGGCTTGTGTGCCATTTTCTGGGAACATCATAGGAGATTTAGTAAGCCCATGCTTACTTTGGAGGTGCTGTGTTGATTCTGAAATATTTCTAAAGGTTTAAAGTTTATAAACATTTTTTCTTTGGGTTACTGGGTATTAAAGGTTGGTCAGAGACCAGCATTTAGTATCCATGTTCAAATCTACCATGCAGCCTTTAAGGCTGGGTTCCTGGACTATATACATTATCTTCTACACGGATTCTGAGCAGCTCCAGGCCCATAAACCCTTCTGCAGGGTCTGAGGATGTAGCCGTTAGCTAGAGGCAACTTCTGCAGCCATTGTTCTATGACTAATTTGTGGTTAGGGGTTACCAAGGAATTCTTACTAGTTTAAACCCTAAATAATAACTTTGGATTGCTGGTAAGGAGGATTTTTACATTACTTAATTAGCAAAATGACATGATTACTAGTTGCGGAGGGTGGTTATGTGTGTGCTTTGGAATTGGCTAAAGAGTGTTGGGACTGAGAAGAAGGAGGTATTTGAGGCAATTTTATGATTGTAGATGAATCATTATAGATACGTCAAGATGTCTTGGATTTGAAGGTGCTGCCAGGGATGTTAGTTCCTATTGACCCGCTTAGGACTGGAAAGCTCACTTTGAAAAACCTGCAGTCTTCCCTTTCTTGAGCACATATGACCTGTCCCGTAGTGAACGATTTGTTGTTGTTTTAAGGCTAAAGCCAGTAGTAGAGCAATCCTTTTCTTAAAATTAGCCACTTGGTCTCTGATTATAGCATGCCAGTGTGGCCATCTCACTGCTGGCTCTTCCTGGTTGTCTTCTATTACAGTGACTGAAAATATGCATTAGTGTGTGATGGCAGTGACTCTTCAGCCTACTTTGTTTGGTTATCCTCTTACATCTTTATAGTAAATCGCCTTCATAGCTTACCTGCATATCCTGCACAAGCTCTCAATACAAGGATTTCATCATAAGAAGCTGCCACACATTTGAAGAAAGCGATGAAACTTGTCTATAAGATGGAATGACAGGAAGCTCAAGTGTTGTACCTGGATGGTAGGTGGTACAGAACCACCCTAGATTGAATCAGCCATTTAGCTTACATACAGACTTGATGTTTTATTATATTTTATTAGTCAGTACCTAGTAGGTTTCTTGAGATGGTTTATCTGATTCCTGGTTAAGTGGACAGTACTTTAAACAAAGCTTGGTTGGGTAATCTTTTTCACCTTTGTCACTACTCAAGGGTTGTACATATTTTATGTCGATCTTTTACAGATTATATTTGACATTGTCATTAGTCTGCCTGTCTGTGATGTTATGATGATCCTGTAAGTTAGACTACAAGGTGTTAATATGTGAAGCCATGTAATTTGGGAGCAAAGGAAACAGTGCAGTGACAATGATGACTACATTTGTGTTTGGGCATCTAATTTGATGATATAGGAAAAGCTCTCGAAAGAGAAAGGATATTTGATACCTTCATCCTGATTACTTGGTACTTGAAATCTTAACATTTAAGTAAGATTAAGTAGAATTATATTCAGTTTTTACATGATTACATTTTTGATTGAGCAGTAAAGCTGAGAACACTCCATCCTTTCAACTGTGCAGGCTAATCATTTTCATTGTGAAATAACCCCAAGTATATTATTTAACTTCTTGGCAGATGAACTTTTTGAGGCCTGAAATGTGGATTTACTGAGTGGTGTTAGTTATGATCAGGCTAATACTAAGAGTATATTTATCATATTCCCATATAGTAATATTTTTCTTCTAATTGCTTATTGAAATAGGGAAGCCGTATGTCATATTCAGAACACACGCCTGTTAGCTGTATCACATAGGAGTTGCTAATAAATAGGATTATAGATAGATGGGTGTAAAATTAATTTTTGGGGAAAGGGGTTATGAAGGTCCTACATTCTATCATCAACAACAACAACTAAAAAAGAGTACAGATCTCGTACACAAATCTGGCTTTGAATTTCTCCTCCTCTACCTACTCCACCGGTGACTTGATCAAGTCATTTAATTTCTCAGAGCCTGTGTTTTTGAGTCTGCAAAATTGGTGTAGGATTAATTCCTACCACAGAGTTGTCCTGACTGTTGAATTTTTTTTCGTGAGGTGAAATTCACATAACATAAAACCCCTTTTAAAGTGTACAGCACAGTGGTATTTATTACATTCACAATGTTGTACAACTGTCACTCTGTCTAGTTCCAGAACTTTTGCATCAGCTTCAAGGGAGATGCGGTTCCCATTCAGCAGTCCCTCTTCATTCTCCCCTCCCCCTCTCTGGGTATCTACCAGTCTGCTTTCTGTCTTCACAGACCAAAATTCTGGATATTTCAAATACGTGGAATCACACAGTACATGACCTTTTGTGTCTGGCTTCTTTCACTCAGTGCGATGTTTTTGAGCTTCATCCTTGTAGCACGCATCAGTACTTCATCTCTCTATAGCTGAGCACTGTTCCATTGTGTGGATACATCACCTGTTGTTTGTCTACTTACCTGTTGATGGACAGTTGTGTCATTTCCACCTTTGCCTATTGTGAATAATGTGCTAGTACTTGTTTGAATACCTGTTTTCAGTTCTTTGGGGTCTATACCTAAGAATGGAATTGTTGGGCCATATAATATTTCTATATTTAACT
Organism: Carollia perspicillata; assembly: GCA_004027735.1. Classification (NCBI taxonomy): domain Eukaryota; kingdom Metazoa; phylum Chordata; class Mammalia; order Chiroptera; family Phyllostomidae; genus Carollia; species Carollia perspicillata. The sequence continues at coordinate 17,601 of PVKM010024063.1, forward strand.
TTCTGAGGGACTATCATACTGTTTTTCCACAGAGGCTGCACCATTTTACATTCCCACCGGCAATGTTTGAGGGTTCCAGTTTCTCTACCTCCTCTCCAACACTTGTTATTTTCCTCTTATTTGATTGTGGCCATCTTAGTAAGTGTGAAGTGGTATCTTATTATGAATTTGATTTACATTTTCTTAGTAACTATTGATGTTGAGCATCTTTTCATGAACTTATCGGTCATTTCTTTGGAGAGATGCCTAAGACCTTTGCCCTTTTGAAAAATTGGATTGTCTTTTTGTTGAGTTATGACTATCGAATTTTAATGGCTATCTAACATTTAGCTCATTGAGTACACATAGTACGTACTCAATAAAGGGTAACTAATAATATAGTTAGAATTATTTTTGCTACATGTGGTCTGAATTGGAAGGCTGAAAAAACTTTGTCTGGCTTTTCTACATAGGAGTGGAGAGATAACAAAACTTATTTGTTGTGAGTAAAGGTTTGACTGTGTCAGTGTTGGTACTTTGCTTTTTTAAAAAAATATTTTATTTATTTTTAGAGAGAGGGGAAGGGAAGGAGAAAGAGTGGGAGAGAAACATCAATGTGTGGTTGCCTCTCATGTGTCCCCTACTGGGGACCTGGCCTGCAACCCAGGCATGTGCCCTGACTGGGAATCGAACCGGCAACCCTTTGTTTCACAAGCCCGTGCTCAATCCACTGAGCTACGTCAGCCAGGGTGGTACTTTGCTTTTAATTGATGCCCCCAAGTCAAGAAATTAGCCACACACAAGCAAACACTAGTTTATCTTTGGCAGAAATCAGTACAGTAAGACCTCACTTAACATTATTAATAACGTTTTGTGACTTTAAGTGAAATGTCATATAACAAAACCAGTTTTACCAAAGGCTAATTGATATATACCAGAGTTAAGTTCCTATAGCATCTCATCAACATTATAACAAAATGATGTTGAACTAAACGATGTTATTCAAGGACCTGCTGTAGTGCCATCTAGTTATAGCTGAAATTTAGATTATTTTTATTTTACCCTATGAGATATTTGTTATAAATACTACAACGAAAATTTGCTGACTGGGTCAGGGAAGCTGACTTTTTGTATTTACGGGTATGCAGTTTACATATTGCCAAGCTTTTATGCTTATTGCAACTTGGCTATATGGGCTGGTTAAAAGAAGATGGGTGAGACTAGGAGATCAGAGTAATTATTAATTCAGGATCTTACTCTCTAGTCAGGACTGTACCATCTTGAACTCATGAGTGTATTTTACTAGGTTTCTAGGTAGACAAACTCATTTCATTATGCCATGATTTGGAGTGAGGTGGTAGCTTTAATGAGAACATGCAGAAAACTATATGCAAGTTTAAATTTTGGTTTTTACTTGGAAAAGGCAGCAGAGAGGGGAAAGTATGCTTTCAGGACCTGGGGATTATTCCAGTCCCTCCTGAAGCCCACCTGTCGCTCCTCCCCTGCCCTTGCTTCCAGGCTTTATAAGCCTCAGCTCTGAACCCTCCTTTCTTTTGTTACCCTCTGTGCCTTTGCCGGTTCCCTAAACTCTGCCTGCAGTGTCTTCTAAATCTCACAGTGACCTGCCTTTCTGAAGTCTCTTAGGTGGACCAAGCACTCCTTTTGGGCCTTTAATTCTGTACATACTTTCATAACAGTATGTATCATAGAGTGCTTTTAAAAATGTGCATTACATTTTTAAAGCAGCACATGCACATGGTAAATAAAACTGAATGGTATAGAAGTAAATGGTGAAAACAGTTTTCCTGGTGTTCTTCCCCAGAGGCAGTCACTGATAGGGCTTTCCCTTCTGTATCCTTCCAGAGTTATTGAGAACTGATAAAAGAATTTTTATAGTATATGAAATGCTTATTTTTCTCTTAATTTCTTTTACAAAGGAAAAAATTCAAGCATTTTAGAAATATATAGAGTGAAAAGTGAAAGGTCATCATTTCCCTGGATCCTTAGTTCTTGTCCTTCTCATATAACAACCATCTTCTCAACAACATTCCTCTCTTCGGAGGTCATCCTGTTTCAAGCCCTTTCAGCTTGTTCCACTTACATTTACATATGTCTATAAAATATTTTTGCATGTATTGCTGTTTTTATGTATTCTGTAACTTCTTCTATGTATCCATTGTAGTTTCTAACAATGTCTCAATGAATGCTTTTCTCTGTGCTTTTCTCGTTGGACATCTGTGAGTGTTCCTCTAGGTCGCTAGAAGGGAATTTCTGGGTGAAAGGGTGTATTCTAAAATTTTTATTGAATACTGCCAAATTGCTTTTGTTTTTTGAATTATTTTTTAAAAATATTTCATTTATTGACTTCCGGCCAAGATGGAGGCGTAGGTGGAAACACTGTACCTCCTCTCACAACCAAGATTAAGGACAACAAATATTTATAAACAATAACACAACCAGAACACAGAAAATTGAACTACGGAAGTCCGACAACCATTCAACCAGACCGGTAAGAGGGGCAGAGTCGGCAGCTGGAGGAGAGGGAAAGTGGCAGGAAAACGTGGTGGCTGCCAGGCTTGGGAGTGCTGGGTGGCGTAGGTGGCGTGGAGCTTGCAGACCCCAGACGCGGGGAGGAGACGAGCAGAGCAAGCAAAGCACGCAGAGCAGTTGGCCAACCATGGACACACATTCACGTGCAGATAAACTAGGCAAGAGCAGGCAGTGAGACGGACCACACAGCCCAGGGCCCCAGCGATGGGCAATGAAGGCTAAAAACACTGATTGAAAAGGTGCTGGGAGAGGCTCCCAGCCTCACAGGAGAGGTCGCTGGGGAGACCCGCAAGGTCCTAGAGTGTGCATAGGCCCTCCCACCTGGGAACCAGTGCCAGGGGGGCCCAGTTTGCTTGTGGGAGGCAGCAGAGGGGACGCAAACTCGAGGGAGTGCGAATAGGCACCATTGTTCCCTCTCTGACCCTGCCCCCACAGACAGTGTCACAACTTGGCAACTAGGCTGCCCCACCATGGTGAACACCTACGGCTCTGCCCATCATATGCAACAGGAGCCACCTGACCAAAAATGACTCAAACAGAAGAAAAGCTCACAGCCCCAGAGCCAATACTTTTAAGCAAGCAAGAGATAGCCAACCTGTCAGATGCACAGTTCAAAGCACTGGTGATCAGGATGCTCA
>PVKM010024064.1:0-20772 GCA_004027735.1 Carollia perspicillata
CATGGGAAATGGGGAGGAGGAGATGTGGTCTGCTCGCTCACTCTTTCCAATTTGTAAAGGCTTTAAGGCACAAAAATCTCTCTGTGTGTTCTCTTTAACTCTCCTTTTGATTTTATGAGGTTTTCTTTGTGAAATGCTCAGTCATCGTGCCTGACAACTGTAGACGGTACCCGACTTCCTCCCTTTTCTTCCTCCACGTTGTTTTTTCACCTTACACCAGACTTTGTGGGAGGCAGCTCGTCTGGTGTCTAGCGACCATGACTCTGGTGTTTCCTGCGCCGTCTGGTGTATGAGCCTGCCTCCCAGGGAGGGCCTCACACTACCTGACCTCTCTGGATGGGGCCTGCCCAAGGCCGCAGTCACTGGGAAGGCTAGCAATTTGGTGCCCCCTTCAAATCAATGTATTTTAAATGCCCAGTAGTGTTACTAGAGGAGAAGAGCTTCATATAAGTAAAAAAGTGGAAAATGGTCTGCAGACTTAGGCCAAATTTTGGCTGTCTCCTGACCTTATGACTTCACCACAAACCTGAACCCACCCTCCAGAGGGGAAGTTACTGCTTTTTCCAAAGTTTGTCCCTGGGGGTTTGATTCTGTGCCCAGGTAGCCTGCCCGAGGCCCTTCCTCTCACACCCAGTGAACTGATGCGACCACCTCCCCCTCCAGCCTCCACTTGATGTAAAGTGTCTCTTTGGTTCACCCTCAGTCCAGTCTCGGTGTCAACATGCACCAAGTAAGGTGACCGAATTTTGTTAAACAGACTTATTTGAATTTCTCTTTTAGTGAGTGTTCCCTCCCAAGGATTTAGTCCCCACTTAAAATTGCCTAAAACGGCACTTGCAACACATTCCTTTAGAATGTTCTCAGAGGTGACAAGTTATTCTTTGATGTTGAGATTTTTTTTTCTCCCAGCAGTTTAAGGGTTTTTTAAACCCCAGTGTAGTGGTTGGGGGTGGGTATTGAAGTTATAACTGTAAAGTAATGAGAGGAGCCCCGTCGAGGACCCTACCTACTGCCCGTCTTCCTGGAACAGCGGCTCCTGGCTGGGCGACGATGGCTTCGCTGCACCGTGGAGTGCTCTCACGTGATTTTTCACTGAGCTTCAGGTTTTCATGGGCCCTCTGAAAATGTACCTATGAACCTTCCTGAATTACTGTAGAAGACATTCAGTTTCATGTATTGGTTCTGAGATTTCGTTTTAAGGGTTCTGCCTTGGAGTCAGACCTTGTGTCTTAGACTTGGATACCAGATACTATTTGTGGATTTTGAGGTTAGAACAAAATCTGAGGTTAGAACAAAAGGCCGTACGTCTGTGCCAGACAGGAAGCCCATTCAAATTTTGGCAACTTTCTCACTTTATCCCCAAGATATTTAGAACCTCCTGAAAGGGATCATCTGTAGCTAAAGGACAGAAAAGATCTAAAAGGAGCTCGCAGACAGTGTTACACCAAAAGGTTAAAATCCGAGGGGAAAAAGTCAAGCATACTCGAGAATAATGCCAAATCTGAAGCCGTGTACATTGTTTTCCAAGTGGCTGCCGGTTTCTCTCTCCTGAAACGAGATGACACGTATGAAGGCAGCTAGTCAGTCGGTCCTAGCAGACGTTAGTTGAATACATTTCTGAGTTTCAAATGTGTTTTGTGATAATGGCATTTCCCCTCTTCTAAGGCTTTCAAGGTTTTTTTGAAACCTTGCAAGTTAAAATGCAAGTTAAAAACTTGCAACCTGCATTTTAACCCAGTGTATTTTCTCTATACTGGAGTACTAACCACAATGTCAGGTTGTTATCTCAGTCTTTACATTTTTGGCGTTTCATGCCTTTTCTCTCAAAGGAGGAGGGGAACCTTTCTTTTTGCGGGAGGAGGCTCTGTATCCTGACCAAGCAGCAGAGACATCTGCTGTCTTAGACCATCCATGGGCGAGTCTCACAGCCTTTTAGGCTTGTGGGAGGCTGACAATGGAAAGGAAGGGTTTCGTTCACAGAAGCAAGAGTGAGAAGTGGAAATGTTGGTCTATTTTTGGATTTCCTCTGTGTTTGCTTTGAATTCATCCACTGATCTAATCTCCGTGTTCAGCCAGCCCCCAGGCACTGCTGTGCTCGTGGAGCTCCTCAGACTCGTCCAGGGAGAGAGTCCGTCAGTGCTCCGGAGGAAGGTTTTGAAGGAATGCAGGAGTTTTGTAAAAATGGAAGGATGAATGGAAGTAGGTTAGTTACACAACAGGTTTTCAGATGAAAATCAGGGACTGACAACTGTGGCTAGAACTCTGATGGAGGCTTGGGAACTGGAGCCTGCTGAGAATGGGAGTTTTACTTCTTACTGAAAGTTACCTTGGTGTGGCACTTGAAGTTTAAGTTCTGCTTTAGGGCAGCAGGTAGCTATGTGGGGTCTAGGGGCTTAGTTCCCTAGTTGGGACTAGGACACTAGCCGATTTAGAGGGTAAATGAAAAAAAAATCTGACTCAAACATACCTTCCTGAGTTGTGTGATTAATTTCTTTTCTTGTTCTGTGTTCTCACAACTCCCAAAACAGGTTTAAGTCAATGAGCAATCCTCTCCCACTACTCCCTCCCGCCCCATCAGTCCTTTCTGCTGGTGACTGAAGATATAGACAAGGTGGGGTCTGCAGTGACGAGGTTTAGGGCTGGCAAGTGTACTTACCTGGCCCCTGGACTGAGCTAGCCAACAAATGCCTGGGTTGAGTATCTTCTTGGTGGAGTTCCTTTACTCTCTGCTCAGGGTGGGGGGCTGAATTCAGATGAGGGGTGTTCGTTTTCCTTCCCCATGCCACCATGGTCGGTGGCATGCTTTCTGATACGGTGGGTAAAGTCCTTTTATTCCTTAGAGCTATAGGTGAAAGCCACTGACCAATTCCAGTCATAAAGAAGTCATACAAAAAGATGCGTGAGAATTTTCCAAAACTATTCCAGTGATGCTCAGGTTTTTGATCCTGGATTAGGATTAGTAAATAGGGTTAGAGGGTCTTCTCTGAATTTCCTTTAAAATGATAATAACCAGTTTATTCATTTTTTTGCTGCTATGCTATTGTTATTTCAGATATCTGAGGAGAGAAAGCACTGTCTTTGTTTGTGCTTTAAAGAAATACCCTCATTATACCTGCCTAATTGAAGCTTTCCTAATGAGACCCCAATTAAAAAGCATCTTCATTTTTTTACAAGTGATTTGAGAGAATCCCTGGCTCAACTTAGAGAAGCTTCTAAAGAAAAAATAACCGTATTGTTTTATGATTTCTGCCATAGTAAAATAAGGGCTATTTGTTTTTAATGCCATTTCTGTATCTGCTTTTCCAAATTACTTTTCTTTAATTTGGCTCTTTTAGTTTTTAAGTCTACAGAGAAGTTATTCTGAGCTGCCCATGGTGGGTTTTCTATCTGCTTTTGAAACAGATTGATTATTAAAATTCAGTTCTGGGAAAGAGGGAGTACTTGTTTTTAACATCCAAAAACTAAAAATCTGCTTGCTGTGCGAGATTCAGACCCCGAAGCTGCCAGGCAGCGAGTGCCCGGGAGCCGTGCCAGTGCCAGGGCGGATCCCTGCACCTGGGCGGCCAGTGTCTAAACTTCCTTCCGACCAGTCATTTCAACTTACGGAAGTTTCACATCGTATCACTATGCTTTGCAGTACAGCCGTGATCTATTTAGCGTCTTCCTAAGTGGCTCTGTCTGGTATGATTATTATTTGTATAACTCGGATAATACACAGACACAGTTTGGAATGCGGAAGTTCGTTTTCGGGGGTAGTACCAGCCCTTCCTGTGGAGGCTGCACTGCCAACTTGCCTGCCCCTAAAGATACTTAAGAAAAGCGAAGAGGGAAGAGCCTACCGTTTGTCTGTTTGGGGTCAGCGAGTAGAGCATATTTACCAATGCCAAAAAGATAATTCTTTAATAGATGGCTTTTGTGTTTTGTTTTAGACTCACAAGAAGTTGATGAACAGCTGATAGCAGAAGTGGTTGAAAAACGCTCGTCTGAGACTTGTTCTAGACGCTCAGAGAATGAGGTGTCACAGCAAGCTATTGGTTCTTACTCAGTCAAGGCTTTCAAAGAAGAACCTGAACACGATATTAGCAAAGTTTCAGTAGTGAGGCCGTTTTCCGTAGAAATCAAGAATTCCACGAACATCTCGGCGGCACTAGGAACAGAAGCGGCGTATGGCTGTGTGACTGCCGTCACAGGCCAGGCTCTGCCCTCCAGCCCACCAGAAGCCAGCCGGGACGAGGCGATGACAGAAAGCGCCATGGGGGTTACGCTGGAGGCTTCCACAGAAGCGGACCTACAGAGAGCGACCTCCTGTCTGGAGCTAGTGCGCGGCAGAAGCAAGCTAAGAAAGCCCAAGCCCGTCTCTCTGCGGAGGAAAACAGCTGGCGAGTCCTCAGAAACAGAAACTTCGGTGGAGGGCATGCCTCTCCCCCCGGCATCCGACGCTGATGAAGTGGATGGGAACACAGATCCTTTGCTAGGGGATGCCAGGGTCCCTAACCCTGCCCCCGACGTCCAGGAGACGTCTAGCAGCACTCCTAGTAGTGACACCAATGACTCCGGGGTTGAGCTGCTGGAGGAGCCGAGGAGCTCCCCTCTGAAGCTCGAGTTTGATTTCACAGAAGATGTGGAAAATGTGGAGTCCAGGAAAGGTCTCCCACGAAAACTTGGCAGGAAACTGAGTAACAAACTGACTCCCAAGGTACAGAAAGAAGGCGTCAGTAAGCCAATGGGCCCCAGAAGCGCAGAACCGCCTCCGGACCCACCTGCAGACGATGCTTCTCTCTTCCGAGCATCTTCTAAGCTTGACCCCAGTCAGTGCGGTCACCCCAGCACCAGTCCCTTTGGCGGCCAGTCCACACTGCAGAGCTCCCCTCCCCTCTCCTCTAAGGGCTCCTACCACTTTGATGAATCCACGGATCCCTTTAAACCAACTACAGCTTTAACAAACAGTGACTTTTGTTCTCCTGCTGGTACTCATGTTAATGAAATCCTAGAATCACCCAAGAAGGCAAAGTCCCGTTTAATAACGTGAGTGACGACGGGTGTGGGTGTTGTGTTCTGTGTACACGCCGAGCATTTGGCAGCCCGCCGCTTTGGGTTTTGGTGAACTGAGTTATCCTTGAGGTGCAGCTGGACAGACACAAAGCTTACAGCCTTGTATTGCAGTCTCCCCTGTTTTGAAGCAAACTCTTGTGTGGAATCAGAAATACCAGAGGTGTCCTTTTTAGGTGTCTGCCTGGTTTCTGAATCCTCAGCCTGTCCAGCCGAGCTCTTTCCCTACCCCACGCCCCCTCACCATCTACCTTGGGTACTTTTTCCCTGTTGTTTTAAAAAATGGCACAAGATAGGCAGGTAGAGATTTGATGGTTTTTAGAAATCCTGTCTAGGCTGTCAGGAATCTCTTTATATAAAATTCACGTGTCATGTTAGCCACCATCTTCAGATTCTCTACGGAGAAAACAAAAACTCCAAGCCTGCAGATTACCTGCCCAGTAGCAAGGACTTGTAGAAAATGGTCCAGAGGGACTCATAGACGTTTTTCACTTAAAACAGAAGACCGCTGCAAGTTAGTAAGAATTCTTACGTCTTCATGCTTTAGCTTCTGGTTCCATCAGCAAGGAGGTGAATTTCCGGGGAGGATCAAGAATATTTTAAACGATGACATACATCTGGCTAAATCAGTCCTTTGTTGCGTGTTGTGTCACCTCCGCCCACCCTGCCCCGGGCCTGGGGCCCAGGAAATCTGGAGCCACTCTTACAAGGTTCTCGGAGTTCTCAGAGAGAGTGGTGACCTCAGGCCACAGTCCCCATGAAGTGTCAGCTTAAATTTGTTGCAGGGTTACCCTATCCCAACACTTGAGTGATGGCAATATATAAAGACAGAATGATGGCATAGCAGGTGAAATATGAAAGGGATGGAAAGAAATACTACAGTTTTAGTTGTCACTGTAGATCAGTGCGGAAATAATTTTTAGCATTACTGTGACTTCAAGAAAAATGCTGGGTGGCTTGGGGAATTATACTAGAGGGAAAGCTATGGAGGGTGGAAAGTACCGATCAGGACCAAGACGCTTGAGCACTGTAGGCATCAGTCCTGCAGCAACTTCAAAATGTCTAGGGGAATGAAATGGCATTGGCCGTTGTTGACCTGTCCTTTGATTATGTACGAGCAGTTAAATGGTTGCTGAAAAATATGATCGATCAGGTGTCCTCAAAGTGCTCTTCGGTGGCGAAGGCTAGTTACCGTTGTCTGAGACAGTGTGTTGTCCAGGGCATTGCTTGGTGCTTCCTGCTACGGAGTGGCCTATGCATAGGGCGCTTCTGCCTAGCAAGGTTGATAAGTCACTTGGGAGCCTTCCTGTGAGTTACAGGTCAAAGGCCAGTAGCCAGTGCGTTTATGTTAGATAAGGTTACATCTGGGCTGAGGGGGGGAATTTATCCCACATCTTATTTCGGTAGCAAGAAGCACCCTCTCCTTAGTCCTACCACCCTCACCTGGTAGCACGCTCTTCCTGTTCTCTTTTTGGCGAATGGACTTCTTGATCTCTGCAGATTTTTCAGAAACTCAATGCAGTCAAAACCGTTGTCTCTGAGAAGGGTCATTGACCTCTGTGTAACTCTGAGATTTTGTTTAGCAAATCCCTTCATTGGTACGGAAGACTGAAAATATAAGTACGATGGCAGAATCTCGTGGGGAGTTAGAAGTTCTGTTAGCTGGCTACTTGTGTGACTTTTTAAAAGACGTGTAATTGGTGTCTCAGATTCTTCTTTTGTGAAGTGGAGACATCGTACTATGATTGGGATTTTTGTGGGCCAAACAAGATTAAATTCTGTGAAATCATCTTAGGTGTTTTAGTGACACATACCCACAGTCGATACAAGCAGGCATTTCCAACTACCTTTTTTATTTATGCACCGCCATAGTCTGGACCCCTATGAGTGCTTAAGAGTAAGTGTGTTCAGCAGTGAAATGTTGCGTACTTTTTCATCTACAAGTGTGAATATATGGCATTTCTGAATGTTTCTATTGCCCTTACTCTTAGAGTCGAGATTCCTGAGAATCATTCACTCACCGGTGATGCATTCATGAATATGACATTTTTAATTTGTATCTCACCTCATAAAAAGAACTTTGCAGCCTTTACATCTACCAGACTAGAGATAAATATTCCAGGCTTTACATGATTTTTTTCTCCATCTGTCTGTCTCTTCCCTGTCTCTGATTTTGTTGGTGCATCAGGACTACTGAACAAGTGAAATTTCTCTGTTTTCTGTTGTAAGTACTCCTGCTGTTGTTTCTGTTTGTCCCTGGGACCGTTGCAGTTCCTCCCCCGCCCTCCCCAGACCATCCCTCCATAGCATGTTGGCTTCCGCTTCTGAGTTGGACCTTCGGGTTATTTTCTGCATTTAATTTGCCACTTCATGAGTCAGCTTAGCCTTGCGGTCGTGTGCACCTGAAGGAGTGGCGGTGGGCCTCCCCACCGTGGGTGCGAGGGCTTGCGCTCCCTGCCTTGGCACGCCTCGCGTGGTGCTTCCACGCCCAGTGCTGGCTTGGCTCCCTCCCAGCAGTGGTTTCAGGGACTGCTGCGCTGTTTCACGCTGGACATAACTGGCTTTTTTGATAGGAGAAGGCTGCTGGGTTGGAGTAGGGGGAAAAAGGGAGGCATCAGACTATGATTGGGGTCTTTGTGGACCAACTTGAGTTTGGTGGTGGGCTGGCACTCAAGCTTTAGGAAAGGAAAATCATGAAACAGATAGTGATCACACACATTTTGGTAACATATGTGCTTGCCTTTTGTGTCCCACACAAGAATAAAAATTGCAAATTATTATTATTATTATTATTATTATTATTATTATTATTTTAGAGTAACATTACTGAAAACTTTAAGTTCATTCAAACAGAATTTGAACTAGTCTTTGGATCATAAATTATGTGCTAGTTTAAAAATAACCCGTGGTTTGAGTTTCCTCTAGTTCCAGCCATGACATTCCTTTCTATCTTACTACCTGATTGGCATGGTAACGGTTTACACAGATATTTTTCTTTTTACACTTTCCGTTGACCACAGTTCAACTCTGTTAGCACACAGGTCTGGAGCTGTCTTATCCAACTCTTATGGCTTTTAGTGCAATAAAGAATTTTGAAAGAATCTGGTCGAGCGTGGTAATTTTTCTAATGAACGTCAAAGCCCGAGTGGGTGAGGAGCAGGTGAATGGAGTGTCTCTAGGTGCCGAGGCTGCTCCCTGAAAGGCTTCTGATGGTGTGCAGTGGAAAACTGCGGTGGTCATAGAACTGGTGTGTAACACCCCGTAGATGCGCACGAGGAAGTGTTTTCAGAAAATGAACTGTAGTTCTTTGCTTGCCCTGCCTCCCGAGAGAAGATGCAGAGACATAAATAAAGGCGTCTCTATCTCTAACGTGTAGATGCTCGACTCGTGCGGCGCTGTGTGCCTTGGCTTCTAGCTGCTCACACCGCTACCTCTGCTCCATCTCATAGCTCGGAAGTGGTCAGTGAGACTCCAAACCAGCCTTGGTTTTGTTTTCCTTCCAGGAGTGGCTGTAAGGTGAAGAAACACGAAACACAGTCTCTTGCTTTGGATGGATGTTCGCAGGTAAGTCTGTCCATCACCAGAACGCCTCTTAAACCAGTGGTCTCCAAACAGGAAATTGCATTCTCACCCCAGGGTGAGGGGTGGTGGTTAATGAAGACTTCCCCCCGGATATTGGAATACTCGGCTCTAAGAAATCCAGTTTCTGCCTTGGCTAGTGGGGCTCAGTGGATCTGGAGCGCCGGCCTGCCAACCAAAAGGTCACTAGTTTGATTCTCAGCCAGGTCCCCAGCTGGGGGCCTGAGAGAAGCAGCCGATCAATGTTTTGCTTCCTCTCCTCCTCTCTCTAAAAATAAATAAATAAAATCTTAAAGAAAAGAAAAGAAAACCAACTTCCTAAACTGATCTGAAAAGGCCCCTCAGGACAAGGGAACATTTTCACAATGACCATTTTTCCCTTTTTTTCCCCCCAGAGTTCCCTCTCACCTATTCTAAGTCTTTCTAAGGTGCATTACCGCTGGATGTGAAATCTCTGGGGCACCAAACCAAGGGGAGATTTGAAATACTGATGTAGGCTTTAAGGAGACGTTTGGCTCTAGTGACTGAATAATGTTTTTTATAAAGTCAGATGGTTTTCCACTCATCGCTTTCAACAAAATAGGAGCACCTGAGTGGATGGAAGTAGACTGGAAATACCAACTCAGAGAGGAAAAGGGATGGTGTCAATTTCTGACTGTTAAAGGGGTTGTTCGTGTCCGATTTTAAATGTATTGCAGGGTATCAAATCATTAGAATAACTACATTGAATTAAGCATGGTCAGTATTTAAATGATACCAGATATTACATCCTTTGCAATTATTTAAACTTATGCTGAAAAGTTTTTAGATGTCACCTGAAAATACAATGGGGTACATAGATTTTTTTTTAAGATTTTATTTATTTATCTTTAGAGGGGAAGGAAAGGAGAGAGGGAGAGAAATATCAATGTATGGTTGCCTCTCCTGCGTCCCCTGCTGGGAAGTGGCCTGCAACCCAGGCATGTGCCCTGACTGGGAATTGAACCACAATCCTTTGGTTCGCAGGCCCGCACTCAATCCACTGAGCTACACCAGCCAGGGCCCATAGATGTTTTTTTAAATTAGGAGGTATATTTGAAAAACACTGCGTTGGACCATTTAAACTTACTTACAAATTTAGACTAGAAAAAGTAATTTGTCAAACTTCATATTTGAATCACAAAAACTGGATTGTAGAAAATACAACATTTTGTGATTGAGAAACTCCAGCTTCTTCCTTGATTTGTACTCACATCTGTGGTTACCTCTTATCAAGTATCTATATGGAATAGTGTCTGCTCTGAGGTGTCTGTCCCCTTGCCCCCTGGGGACAGGGGGTGGTTTGTCCCCCTAAATAGTGGCCTCTTCTCTGTTGCATTTCCCAGGATGAAGGAGCAGTGATCTCCCAGATTTCAGACATTTCTAGTAGGGATGGCCATGCTACCGATGAGGAGAAACTGGCATCCACTTCATCTGGTCAGAAATCAGCCGGGGCCGAGGTGAAAGGTGAGCCAGAGGACGACCTGGAGTACTTTGAATGTTCCAATGTTCCCGTGTCTACCATAAATCATGCGTTTTCATCCTCAGAAGCAGGTATGGAAGCACATCTTCATCTTTCTAATGTACATAAGCATAGAAATGCCTGGAAGCCTAGCGATGGAGATGCCTTAGAGAGATGAGAGAGTTGGACCACCGGCGGGATGGGTTTAGGATGCTGAGCTATGCTTGGCTTCTTTACCTAGAAAGGAGATGCAGAGGGGTATCTTAGGAAACACCAGGGGCATATGGATAAGTGTGGAGGAAGTACAGGAGACAGTGAGGTGTGGGACTACTTGACATTTTTTATTATTTATTTTAATGCAGCCACAGCTCAGTGTGTAGTGGCCTGTACCCATGTTGTGATTATCGTGCTCCTTATTCAACTTAACCAAAATAATACCTAGCACATGTAACTCCTTGTCATGTGCAAGCATTGTTCTGAGTTCTTTACATGTATCGACTCGTCACTCCTTGCTAGGCATTATTTTTCCCCATTTTTCAGAGAAGGAAAGTGAGACACAGATAACTCGGCCAAGGTCACTTGTAAATTGCTAGGAAATGGTAGAGCTGGGATTCCAACCTCAGCAGTCGGTTCCACGATCCTTTAGCCACAGTGCTACAGTGTGAAGAGGTGGTTTTTGTCACGCTAGACTATTGTAAATTTTCCTGCTCAGAGATGTGATCAACTGAAATTGATCAATGGCCTATAAAATCCTTCCTGATGCTCAAATAAGAGCAAACCTCGATCAACTAACCTGTGCGAAGCTTCTTGCTGTTGGACTATTAGAACATTCTAGGGCTGAGGCTATCTTTCTAGGTCCCAAGTTATATCTGTGGCCTTAAACTTGACTTGTGAAATATTTAGAACCACCATCCTGACTACATTAAACATTATTAAAATCAGATCTTCTACAATGTAATTTAATTTGGGGCCTTAAACTTAGAATTTAAGAAATCATGATCTATCATCAAATCAGGGAAGCAGGTGAAAATCGAGACTGTGAGAGTTATTCTCCCCATCTCCCCTGTGCCCCCAGGTCTTGGTGTTTTATCTATAAAATCAATGTGCCAGACACTGTTCAGATTTCTTTCCAGGCCTCGTTCTGCTCCGACTTCTTTCCCAAGATCTCATTTGCCATTTCCCTTTCTACCCTCTTGTCCGGGTGTGCAGGCTATACGTACTTCTTTTACTTGAAGTACCTTCCTTTGCCATCCTATATTTTACAGGAAGTACCTTCCTGTAAAAATTCTGCCCATCCTCTTGGGTCTAATTCAGAAATGTCACTTGGCTCCTACCGTGCTTCATGCTCCCAGCGCATTTCTCCTTTCGGTTCCTGTTTTGTGTTATGAACTACCGAAGGGTGTCTTCGATAAACTTCTAAAGGTTGAGGACTATGAGTGATTCATCTTTTAATTTCCTTGGGTGCAGGTGCAGTGCAGATGTTTGTTGAATTATGTTCCTCCTCACTCGGAGGAAATCCCTTCAGCACAAATGTAGGGAGTCGGGATTCTGATAGGTAGTGTGTCACTGTGTGTAACTGACCAGTCATGTCAAGGGAGCAAGCAGAGGCTGTGGTCGTGCAGGCGAGGGGTGGGGGTGGACATGTGTACTGGTGCTGTGAGGTGAATCAGAGAACATTTCCTGGGGAACGTCAGCTTTGAGCTAAGTCTTGATAGATACAGGCATCGATGTGTACCAGAAAACGAGAGTTTCTCTCAGGGATGGAAAGGACCTGCTGTGAGGGTAAAAAATGCCCCATAGCTCTCTGAGAGCACAGGATATGCAGGAAAATGAAGGGGTACTGAGGAACTGGGCATGATCCTATGGGTGCAAGGGAGCCTCAAAGGTTTTTTTTTAAGATTTTATTTATTTATTTTTTAGAGAGAGGGGAAGGGAAAGAGAAAGTGAGGGAGCGAAACATCAATGCGTGGTTGCCTGTTGAGCGCCCCCTACTGGTGCCCTGGCCGGCAACCCAGGATGTGCCCTGATTGGGAATCTAACCAGTGACCCTTTGGTTCGCAGGCCCATGCTCAATCCATTGAGCTACACCAGCCAGGGCCATTGAAGGGTTTTTAAGCAGAGTAGTGATAGTCACATTGTTGTTTTAAAAATGATTCATTGTTGACAGATTGTATGCTAAAATCATTATGGCTTTGTGGGAGATTGTAGTCTTTAAATTTTTATGTGCTTTTCCATATTTTAAAATTGTCTTCAGTGAGGGCATATTCCTTTAATTAGAAAAAGTGTAGTGTTGGATTTTTTAAATGTTGCTTCTGGTGGGAGAGTGGGAGGTAGAGAATCGATTTGGTTTTGTGGGCATTGCATTTGGAACGTATTGTCTTATCTGCTACTGCTACACTGATGAGACTACCCTTTTGAGCTGGAGTTTAGATGCACTGAGACTTGGTAATAATAACAAACAGCATTTGGTGTTCAGGTTCCTCTTTCTGACATAATCCCGTGGCTAGTACATGGACACAAGGGGGCAGCCTTGCTGTTCTTTCCACATGAAGACTGTGCATTCCTTTGTGGCTAACTGTGCACTTGTCCCTCTGAATATTTCGGACTCTTCACATGGACAACACAGCGGTCAAGAGAGCGCCAGGGCTCCTTCGAAAACCGCGACATGCGGTGCATGTGTTCACAGATGTCACTCTGGGCTGTGCAGGGGCTTCCACGTGTGTCTCACTGGGAGGGAAAGGAACCGACTCCGTGGGCTAGCTACAGGAATGACTCTCTGTGTTCTAGGCATAGAAGAAGAGCCGTGCCAGAAGATGGAAAAAGATGGGTCTGCTGTGCCTGTAAGTTCCTAAACGTGGGAGGGGCGGGTGTGAGGAGCACAGTTTTTTTCAGCATTTGTTTTGAAACCCATGTTAAATCTTTAAATAAATTCTAATCAGTGTTTGGTGGTGGGGACGAAACATAAATAAAACACAGCTGCTTCACCTGACGGCCTCATGGTCTTTATCTCATGATTTCCAGCCAGCACCCCGCTAGCCGCCCCTGCTACTTAGCACTTGCACGGCAGCTGGTTGGAACTGAGATGTTGTGTAAGTGGAAAACACAACCAGTTTTTGACAATGTAGTGCAAAACGAAGGGACATAAAATGTCTTTAACTTTATGTTGATTATATGTTGAGGTGGTATTTTGGATGTATTGGGCTAACAGACACCTGTTTGTTAATCCCGCCTGTTTGTTTTTACTTTTTAAATGTGGCTCCTGAGAATTTTTAAACTGCATGTGGCTTCATTGTATTTCTTTTGAATGGCACTGGCAGGAGGCACAGAATGGCCCCCGGCGTACCTGTGCTGCGTGTCACAGCAGAACAGAGTGTGCCTGGGGCCGTGGCAGCCCGGCTACCGGCAGGTGTCAGAAAGGCTGAATCTGAGCCAAAGAAAAACAATTTTTTTTTAAGTTTTAGACTTATAAAAGTAGTACAAAGAATAACTGTCTATCTTTCACCCATACTCAAATGTTCACAATTTACATACTCAGCACAGTTATCAAAATCAGCCAACACTGATACAGTGTCACCTAACCCATAAACTGTCTACACATTTTATCAGGTGTCCCAGGAATGTCTCTCTGTGGTGCAGGATCCTCTGTTGCCTTTAATTCTCATGTCCTTAGTCTCCTTTAGCCTGTCGCAACTGTAGTCTTTCTCTGTCCTTCCTGACCTTGACACTTTTGAAGAGTACTGGTCAGTTTTGCAGGATGTTTTCGAGTCTCGCTGTTGCACAGCGACCCTGGTATTTCCCTGGAAGAGGTAGCGTGTGCAAATGTGCAGGTGGACCTGTGCAGGAGGAGCTGCGGGAGCAGGAGCTGAAGGAAGACGTGCTCATAGCACACAGGGACTCGGGAGCATTGTCCCCTAACGAGGGCCTCACGCATTAGTGACATTTGTTTCTGGACAAAATCACTTTTGCTTGGAAACTCATTTGATCCTCAGCATTTTGGGAGCTAGGCCATCTAATCCTCGTGCAGCCATGCCACGGGCTCACACCCGGGTTTCCTCATCTGTGAGGCAGAGGCATGCCTTCCTTCCCCCCGACGAGTGGTGGGACTCCGCACTGCACCGCCAGAGCGGCCTGGTTGAGCCCTGGGGAAACCAGTTCCTTTTCAGGTTTCCCGAGTGCTGTGGGAATCCTTTGGAATATTTTCAGTGCTAAGAGTGGCGAAAGGATGATCGAAGAAGGGTGCATTGAGCGGACCAAGCTTTGGTGTGTGCGGCTGCAGATTCAGGGGGTTAATCCCATGCTTGAAATAAACTGGTTAAACTTTTGGGTTCCCAGCTTACTGATCCATATTACGATATTAGCAGCACCTATATGCCTCGTCAGAGGGGCGTGAGGGTAAAATGAAATGACAGCGTGAAAGATCGAAGCGGTCAAGTGCGAGGCCAGGATAAGGTGGTGTGATGTTGATAGAAAGTGGGTGGGAGAAGGAAGGAGAAGAACGGAGAACACTTGTCTCTAGAGCCAGGTGGTGAGGAACATACTGCACGTTGTGATCTTTTGAAAGTAACCCCACTTGAACTTGCTGAAATAAATTAATCTCTGTTTCCTTAGAATGTTGAGTAAGTGTTGCATAAAGAAACTGCAGTATTCAAAACATTGAATAAAGAAATCTGTTTCACCTAGCATGTAGTTTTTAGAGCCTCTTGGAGATCCGAGATGGCGGAGGAGAGAGCGGAAGCTACACTGACCTCCTCCCAGGACCAGGCTGGAGTTGAAGCCTCTCTGGGTTGCTATGAAGCACATTCCTTTTGCAGTCTAGTGCCCAACACGGGTGGTGGCCCGGGCATGTGAGTGGTGGGCGTTAAGTCCCCCATCTGGCTTCTCAGCTGTTCTTCTGCAGCGCCTTTTACTTAGGAGTCTGTTTTTTAACGAAGCCTTAAACTTGTTAAAAGTGAGTTTGTCCGGCTTTTCCAAGCCTGCCTCTGTTAGAGAAGTGGCGGGGGTGGCCCTGCTCCAGTGGGGCAGGGACAGGTGATGGGCTGAGCACACTGAGTGATGCCGATTATCCCACTGCAAGGATGTGAGCAACAATTACTTTGTGGCTTGTGTGCTCACTGGAAACTTGCCACCAGGACTCCATGGATTCCCACTGTCGATAGAGAGGTCTTTGTTGGCGTGTGCTTTGTGGGACCAGGAAGAATGTTAGGGGACCTGTGAAGGACATGATTGATTGATTTAGCAATTTAGATTTTATTTATTTTTAGAGAGAGGAGAAGGGAGGGAGAGAGGGAAATATCAATGTGTGGTTGTCTCTCATGCATGCCCTTCTGGGAACTGGCCCGCAACCCAGGCATGTGCCCTGACTGGGAATCAAACTGGTGACCCCTAGGCCTGTGGACTAGCGCTCAGTCCACTGAGCCACACCAGCCAGGGCTGATTGAGCATCTTTGTTAAACACACATAAGATTACCTAGTCCAGGAAGAGATTGTCAGGCCAGTGCTTTGTGAAGGTACATTCTGTAGGTTTTATGCACTTTTGATAAACAGTGTAAAGGACTGAGGAATGTAAAAAGTTAAATCCTTGGGGACTGGAAGAGGTGGCTGAAATAGGCCATGGCATTAATTCCTGCCCTTATCTCATAAGAACTCTTGCATTTTGAGCCGTGGAGTTCCTGGCGTGTGGCCAGGTGGAGGGGAGTGGCCCAGGGGAGAACTGCAGGCGGCAGAGCCCTCATCTGGAAAGGTTTGCCACCCTCTGAGGTCTGATCTGGTCCCCCGAAGTCAGAATGCTGCCTCCCCCACATCCCATGCTTGTAACTTTGCAAACAGGCAGTCAGACCCTCAGCACATGAGTGAGATGCTGAACTCCAGAGCAGATGTGGATGTGGTCCTTACTGTGAAAACTTTTGGTTTATTTACCAAGTTCCTGTTAACATGAGAGTCAGAGGAGGCACAAGGGGCTGGTTCCCAGAGTTCAGTGGAGTTGTTGGTTCTAGCTTTCAGTAATAAACACTCACAAAAGAAAGACTTTAAAATGTATTCATTTAGAATCAGAAATGTAACAGCAAAATGAAACAAATCTGTTAGCTCAATTCAGTGCATTGTCTTCCTGTACACAGTTACATGGAAAGCAAGATTGTGACAAAGCCTCTCGATAGTAAGCATGGCACAGGAAGTTAGTGGAGTAGTCGGATGTCCAGCAGTGTATCAGTTATCCACAACAAAATTTATTATGCCATCATTTCTGAATCGGGAATCCTGGACGGCTTTGTGGGGTGCTTGCGACTCGGGGTCTCTCATAGGCTGCAGTCAGGGTGCTGACCAGGGCTGCGGTCATCTTCAGACTCATTCATGTGGCTTTTGGTACAACTGAGGTCCTCACTAGCTGGTGACAGAGCCATCAGTTCCTTGCCACATGGACCTTCCCGTGGAGCTTCTCACCATGTGGAAGCCTGAGTCTCTTTTAAAATTATCGTAGAAGTGATAATCCCTGACTTTTACCATATTCTGTCCTTTCGGGTGAGTCCTCGGAGGCAGCCTGCACACAAGGGGAAGAGATTGCACAGAGGATTAGTACCAGGAGACGGGGGTCACCGGGGCCATGAGAGGCTTCCCACCACACATGGCCTCTGGCTATAGTGATAGATCTACCCCAGGACGGAGCGTGTTTCTGAGCGGACCTTGGACTTGTCAGCACAGGGCTGCCCTCCCCCATGTGCTGCTGGAAGTGGGCCCTGCCAGCTGTGGCTCTGCGTTTCTCGTTTCGGTGGCCCGAGCCCAGAGTTTCCGTACTGGGTGAGGTCTGTGAAGCTGCGTGCACAATTGTGTGTACACTTGTGTGTGTTGGAGTACTTTCTAGAGACGGGGTGGATCTATAAAGACCCTGAGAAGTTTAAAAACCACTTGGCTAAGTGAACCTTGGCTTTTATGTTCAGTCTAGGTTCAAAGCAGGTACCAGAGAACTGACTGATTATGATCAGTAATGCGGCGACCAGTTATACTGACACTTGAGATTATTCTTAGGTCATTTTAGCTGGCTTTTTTGGGTGCTGTTCGCTGAGCTTCTTTTCTCCTTTATATAAAAAGTTTGCTTGTGTAGGTAAGGGGGAAGTAGCCCAAAAATGCCTTCTAGGAAGGAAAATAGTACGCTGTCTATATTCTTGTGAAAAACAAAATACTACCCAAATGTGGCTTCCCAGAACCTGAGTTTGTGATAAAAGCAAGCTGGCGCATCACGAAATGAGGTGCTGCCAGAGGGAACTGAAAACTTAACAGCAAGGACGAACCAGAACTGGGACCAAAACTGGGAGTGCGCGCTCAGATCTCGACTTCCACGTGGCCACTGTGTCAGGAGCAAATGGGTGGGGGCGGGTCGGGTCA
This sequence comes from Carollia perspicillata, assembly GCA_004027735.1. Taxonomy (NCBI): domain Eukaryota; kingdom Metazoa; phylum Chordata; class Mammalia; order Chiroptera; family Phyllostomidae; genus Carollia; species Carollia perspicillata. Next base: position 17,486 of record PVKM010024064.1, read on the forward strand.
GGCACAGTCAACATTTCTGCTTTCTTAGGCCTGAAAGTTAGTAATATATTTCAGAAACATTTCCATCCAAAGTAACTACACAGACATGAAAATCATCAATATGTAAAAAAAAGTCATCCCCAGAAACTCCACGAAATAGGAGCCATCAACCACGTGTAGTTTTTCCTTTTTTGCATGTAATTCTTCGGTGACTGCCCACTGTGATCATTATACTCTCTTTTTCTGGAGAAGAAGAAAACTTCTCTAGGCTGTCTGCCAAACAAGCTGGGGCGCCACTGACAGTCACTGGAACAGGTTTTCCCTTCAGAGAGCACTGTAACGAGATTCTATCTTGCTTTTTTAATCCTGCTGGGTTTTTTTTTTTTTTTTTACTTCTAACATGTTTTTAAATATTGTGATCCATGTAGTAATGAGGGAGTTATTGAAATGTATCAGGCTCAAGAAGCTGAAGATTAAACGCATTAAATGTCCCCTCTTCCCCCCTCAGGGACTGTTGGGGTCCCCGCCGGAGAAGGCCCCCGTGTCCGTGGCCTGTGGAGGCGAGAGCCCCCTGGACGGCATCTGCCTCAGTGAGTCCGATAAGACTGCAGTGCTCACCCTGATCAGGGAAGAGGTAAAGGCTCCCTCGTTCCATCCACTCATCCCTCCGTTTCTTTGTGCAGACCGTGTGCCAGCGGGCAGATTCCATCTCCGTTGGCCTGAGTTACCCCAGGCTGGAAGTTCACGTTTCCTGCAGCCTGTTTAGCTCATATAAAGGGTTCCCTGCAAAATGCCACGTTGGTGCTGGGTCCTGACGTCGTGGTGTCCAGGGAAAAAAACTAGAATTTTCTACTCTTCTGTATTTAGCCTTGAAATTTTAAATGTCAAATTTTGCCCACTTTATCCACATACGTATCTAAATCAGTGCCTTCATTTTATAGAGGATATATGCTTACACACAAAAATTCCTTAAATTCTAGACTTCCAGTAATATAAAATTGTTTCTCACCTTCCTCCAGTCTTGAATTCAACTCTCAGATGCCTTTATCACGTTTCCTGACAACCTTTGTGCAAAACGAATCGCTGCTAGGCCTCTGCTTGGTGGCCTGAGAAACGTGACAGACACTGTCGTGTCCTAGTGATCAGTCACCACCCTCCTCGGTTGTATTGCTGTGCTACGTTTAATGTGTTTGGTTCGTGTATTACTTGATGACTCCACCTTTTTTTAAAGGAGGTGGAACGATTTTATTTTTATAATATAATGAGAGTAGTTAAGTGCCTGTGACACAAGTCTTTAAAAAAGAGCATTAGGTTGGCGAACCTAAAAAAAACAAAAACAAAAATGAACTAAGCAAACAACTAGAACAGGGACAGAGTCACAGAAATGGAGATCACATGGAGGGTTATCAGTGGGGAGGGGAAGGGGAGAGAATGGGAAGAAAGGTACAGGGAATAAGAAGCGTAAATTGTTGATAAAAGATAGACAAGGGGAGATTAATAATAGTATAGGAAATGGAGAAGCCAAAGAACTTATATGTACTAGCCTTGGACATGAACTAAGTCGGGGGCATAATGGTGGGAGGGGGTACAGTGTGGAGGGGAATAAAGGAGAAAAATAATGAAACAACTGTAATAGCATAATCAATAAAATATATTAAAAAATAAAAATAAAAGATAGCATTAGGTTGGTAATGAGGGATGTCAGCTATGCTATTGTTAAAACTTATGAGCAGTGGTGAGAAGGCCCCCTAAATCTCAAATGAGAAGAATGATTTCATCTTCCTCCTGAGAGTTAAATGATGAGATGGACTCTTAATGGATCAAAGCACAGACGTGTTTAGTCACCAAAGCAGACAAGCTGGCTTCTAGGATCTTGAGATCCTAATTAAAGTTACCAAAGTAAAAACATATCAATGAGAAAGAGAGAAGCACAGAAAAGTAAAGTAAAAAAGGACAGCAGGTGCGCATTGGAGCCCTGTGCTGGGCGAATGGAGTATCAGGCAGTGAACTGAGAGAATTTGCCTTTTGCACGGGTGTTCCCAGTAGGACTGTGGGTCCTGCACTGGCTAACGAGATCCTGCCTGCAGTGAGCGAGGTTGGTGCAGCTGGCTGGAGGCGTCGAACTCTCGACCCCCTCTTCTGACTCCATTCTTACAAAGCAATTAGAAATCTCTGTAGAAAGGGAATATGTTGCTCATGCCAACGTCTGATGCCCGGTTTTGTGGCAGTTTCATTTCTCTCCTTAACTAAAATTGGTGCACTGGGACCCCCTTTGGTTCCGGTGAGTCTCTGTCATCCAAGTGGCTCTGCTCTTGGTGTCCTGTCCCGATCTGTTTTCTAGGCCTACAGAACTGAGAGACCCTGGGCTGCGGTAACGTTTACAGAGATTTTAATCACCTCTCAGAATTTTCCCAGATGTTCCACTCACTTTTACCCTAGTGGCTACCTTCCCAGCATCCTGTGTGGCTAAGAGTTATTTTTCCAAATGCTTATGAGCATTATATAGATGTTGAGGTTTTGTATTCCCAGTGTGGATTGAATGTCCTGGGTGGACCTGGCTGTGTGTCTCAGTCTCCAGTCATAAATTCAGACTGTGATGGATTGAGTAGGCAAGACCAGCTGTCTCTCTGTTATAACCTAGATAATCACGAAAGAGATTGAAGCAAATGAATGGAAGAAAAAGTACGAAGAAACCCGACAAGAAGTCTTGGAGATGAGGTGAGCTTGGAGGTTTGGGCTGAGGGCTGGACACCTTTATGCATTATTAAATTTAACACAGACGAGGTGATGAAAGTGTTTGCTCACCACAGAACCAGCTGTTGAAAACTTGGGGCTCTGCTGTTTGCACCTAAATTTGTGATTGGTAATATCATTTCACGAGCATTGCTGACCAGTGATTATATTCAGATACTGTTGTTTATTTTGGAGTGTTCAGAACATTACAAGTGGGCAGAACTCACATAATTCTTACCTTTTGAAAAGACAGATTTGCACAAAAATATTCATTTGAAATACAGAGTAATGAGATTTACTGACATTCAATTATGGAGGCATTACAATTCATAATACTTTTTAAAAAACTAATTATACATGGGAGCTTCAAATCTCATAACCACCAAATAGATTTTAGAAAGCATGTTAACAGGAAACAGAATTGATTGACATTTTTAAATTGAAATCCTTTTCTTTTTGCTGCTCTCTCCCTAGAAAGCAGACTTGGGAGTTGTATAATAACTAAGATGGCATCAAAGAGGAGGGGAAAAGCATAAATAATTTATACACTGTACAGTCAGCATTTGACTGATTAA
>PVKM010024065.1:0-20529 GCA_004027735.1 Carollia perspicillata
AGCCACTGCATTGCCCCGCCCTAGCGAACATCTAAGGCTCCTCCCCTCATACATAACAGGTGTGACTAGACACCCCCCCCAAAAAAAATGGCCCAAATGGAAGAACAGATCAAAGCTCCACAGCAAATACAACTAAGCAATGAACAGATAGGCAACCTATCAGATGCACAGTTCAGCACTAGTGATCAGGATGCACACAGAATTGCTTGTATTTGGTTGCAAGTTAGATGAAAAATGAAGGTGACACCCAGTGAAATGAAGGAAAATGCACAGGGAATCAATAGTGATGGGAAGGAAACTGGGACTCAAATCAGTGGAGTGGACCAGAAGGAAGAAAGAAACAACCAAACAGAAAAGAATGAAGAAACAGGAATTCGAAAAATTGAGGAGAGGCTTAGGAACCTCCTGGACACCTTTAAACATTCCAACATCCTAATTATAGGAGTACCAGAAGGGGAAGAGGAAGAGCAACAAGTGGAAAACTTATTTGAACAAATAATAAAGGAGAACTTCCCCAATCTGGCAAAGGAAATAGACTTCCAGGAAGTCCAGGAAGCTCAGAGAATTTCAAAGAAGGTGAATTCAAGGAGGAACACACCAAGGCACATCATAGTTACATTAGCCAAGATTAAAATTAAGGCAAGAATCCTAGAAGCAACAAGAGCAGAACCACAGAAATGGAGATCACATGGAGGGTTAGCAACAGGGAAGTGGGAGGAGGAGAGATGGGGTAAGGGTACAGATAATAAGTAGCATAGATGGTAGGTAGAAAATAGACAGGGGGAGGGCAAGAATAGCATGGGAAATGTAGAAGCTAAAGAATCAATGATGCATGGACATGAACAAAATGGGGGGAGTGTGGGTGGGAGGGGTGTGCAGGGTGGAGGGGAATGAAGGGGGGAAATGGGACAAGTGTAATAGCATAATCAATAAAATATAATTTAAAAAAAGAAAAGGAAAGAAAAAAAATGACCACTTGGAAAATTTTTATTATCAGGTGATTGTATGTTCATTTATAGTGAGACAATTTTGACTTTGAAGCTGTGGCAGACTAAGGCAAAAAGTGTCCTAACTAAACATAAGTGGAAATCTCCTGGGCCTTCTTCCATTGCAGGAACAATAGAGGGAATGTTGCCTCAAGGCTGGTGCAGCAAGAATTTCAAGGCCCGGAATCTGGTCCTCAGGCCTGGGTTATGTAATTTGCCAAGTGGCCAAATTATTGACTTATTTAGTGGCATGAGTGGTTTCTGGGTACTGATAGAGCTGAGGGTATGAAAGTCAGGAAAGTCACCAATCCCCATTCCTCTGGCCTACAAGTGCTGCATTCCATGTAAGTTACGGAGGCCTCTAAGCTTAGGATGGAGATAGAAAGAAAAGCCATTTGCATTTTCATCTCCTATAAATCCTTTGCATTTCTTATTAGCTGTTTTGAATTAAACCATGTAGAAGAAATTTTGAACTCTGTCCAGCTTGTCATACTTACCATCCTGGAAATGAAACTAGACTCAGTGCCTTAGTCTTACTCAGAACTCAGTCTCCTCAAAAGAGTATAGATTGACATATCTGGCCCATTACTGATTGAGTTGGTGTGGTGGATTGTATTTTTGTTTTCGGATGGTCTCTGACCATCCTTTGGGTGAATTAAACTTCCCAATATCATTGACATGAGGCTTGGCTGTGTGTCTTGCTTTAGCTTGTGGAATGTGAGCAGATGTGATGCTCTGAGCAGAACTTTTAAGAGCCAGTGTAATTCTGCCAACTCTTATGTCCCTCGGTTAAGAACAGTGGGTCCGAAGTTGGGGCTACTCCTCCAGAAGGAAGAGATTACAATAGAGAGGAATTTGAGCAATAAACTTTTGTGTTTATAAGCCTTTAAGTAGAGACATAATTTGGCATCATAGTATAATTTAGCCCAAGCAGATTGATACAGTCATACCAGGTCACAGAAATTCTTAGCTGTAGGAAAAGTATGCCAGACCTCTTACTTTCAAGTAACAGCTGGTACATTTCAAGTACAAAGCTGCTTCCTCCAACATGTTTTAACCATGATGGAATTTTCCTTGTATTTTGTGCTATTGGTTCGAATGGCCCCATCTTTTCTAGGAGGGTTATGATTGTGAACCATACACACCTTCCTTCTCCTATCTATTAATCTTCCTTTGACCTAGATTCATTAATAATGAATTTCTCTTGGGGTCAAAGTCTGAAAATGTGCATCTAATCCTGAAATTCACTACTATAATCTAAGCTTTATAAACTCAGATTGTCATTGTCTGGAAGCTGCCTAGAATAAAATGACTGACAAAAGCCACATTATTTTTACCTTTATCAGCACTCAAAGAAGATGTAGGCTGGTAGGAGTCAAATTATTGCCCAGCTAATCATATTGAGTACTTTCTATCTCCTGACCAGGTGGAAAGCTGTTATCTCAGAGATACAGGCCGGAATGCAAAAGATGTTTCTGTCTTGAGACATGACAAGAAAAGTTTTTCTACTTTTCACAATTGAAGATGTAATTTTCCCATGAATTATTGTATGCATTATTTTTCCTACTGCAAAATTTAAATTCACTATTCTTTCAAACTGGAACCATCCTGCCCTCATCAACAGGATCTTATACCATTTTGCCTTCCTCCTGCCCTTTCTTATTTTCATTTAAAATTGTATTTTCCCTTTTTTACCCTGATTTCTAACCCTTACACTTATTATTTCTTCTCCCTCTATCATCTCAAAATCATTTTTCTTCCCTTTAGACATATCACAATCTTTTTCCTTTCTTAGAACATACTTATTCTCTTTACCTTTATTAGTCTTTGCTCATTTGTCATGGCTATTACTGTGGTGATTGTTTTTCTTTAATTCTGTTCTTATTTTTCACTATTTTGTTATTTTATTTCAAACCTCATATTATACTCTTCCCTCTTCTTACTCCATTTTGCTTTATTCCCTCCCTTTTTATTTATGTTGTAAATTTTATTTTTTCCCTTTCTTCTCCATGTTTTTATTCCCTTACTATTTTTTCACCCTCTACCCTCTCAAAATAATTTTTCTTTCCATTAGTCATCTTATATACATTTTTTCTTTCTTATAATATTCTTATTTTCTTTCCACCTTTATTAATCTTTGCTCATTTGTTGTTGATATTGCAATTGTGTTTGGGGCATTTTTTTGGTGTGGATTTTGTTTACCAGGTTGGCTTGTTGTATTTTGGCAGCACCTGTACAACATCATACAAGACATGGTGGGCGTTGTGACATATGAGGGAGCTCCAATAAGCCTAGCAGCTGATTTCTCAACAGAAGCATTATAAGGCAGAAGAGACTGGGACAAAATATTCCAAATAATGAAAAGCAAAGACCTGTAACCAGGACTATGCATCCTGCGAAGTTCTCATTTAAAATGGGAGATGAAATAAGGAGCTTTAAAGACTAAAAAAAATTTTTTAAGCCTATAAGAGTACATTTCCACCAAAGCAACATTGCAAGAGATGCTAAGGGACTGCTTTAAAAGGATGAAGAAATCAAGAGAGAGAGAGAGAGAGAGAAACGAACATGGGTACAAAGGGGAAAAATGACAATGAATAGATATCTATCAATAATATCCTTAAATGTAAATGGATTAAATACTCCAATCAAATGACATAGGATAGCTGAATGGATAAGAAAACAAAACCCACATATATGCTGTCTACAAGAGACCCACCTCAGAACAAAGTGTTTACACAGAGTGAAAGTAAAGGGATGGAAAAAATATTCCAAAAGAATGAGAATGGAAAAAAAAGCTGGAGTAGCAATACTTATATTAGACAAAATGGACTTCAAAACAAAGGCTGTAACAAGAGGCAAAGAAGGACACTGCATAATATTAAGGGAGCAGTCCAACAAGTGGATATAACCATAGTAAACATATATGCAGCCAACATAGGAGCACCTAAATGCATAAAGAAAATCTTGGAGGACTTTAAGAAAGAGATTGGCAGCAATACAGTCAACATAGGGTATTTTAACACCCTAATGTCAACAATGGATAGATTATCCAAACAAAAAAACCAACATGTATATATGGCATTGAATGACACTCTAGACCAAATGAACTTAATTGATATTTACAGAGCATTTAACCCCAAAGAAGCAAAATATGCATATAGACCATTTTCATAGACCGCATGGTAGGACACAAAATAAGCCTTAAAAATTTGAAAAAATTGAAATTATATCTGCATCTTCTCAGATCACAATGATTTGAAACTAAAAACCAACCTCAAGGAAAAAACAAAAACTTTCAAATACATGGAGATTGAATAATATGTTATTAAATAATGAATGGGTTAACAATGAGATCAAGGAAGAAATCAAAAAGGATCTGGAAACAAAGGGAAATGAATACACTACAACCCAAAACCTGTGGGACACAGTGAAGGCAGTCCTGAGAGGGAAGTTCACAGCAAAACAGAGCTACCTAAAGGTAGAAAAATCTCAAATAAACAGCCTAATCCTACATGTAAAAGAACTAGAGAAATGACAAAAAACAAAGCCAAGAGGGTAGACAGGAAAGAAATAATCATGATCAGAGAAGAATTAAAAAACACAGAGACTAAAAATAAATCCAAAGAATCAATGAATTCAGGAGCTGCTTCTTTGAAAAGATAAACAAAATTGACAAGCCGTTGACCAGACATATCAGAGAGAGACAGAGAGACACAGAGAGAGAGAGAGAGAGAGAGAGAGAGGATTCAAGTAAATAAAATCAGGAATGAAACAGAAGTGTCAATGCATACCACAGAAATACAAACTATTATAAGAAATCACTATGAACAGCTATATGCCAACAAATTTGACAACCTGGATGAAATGGATAAATTCATAGAAACATAAAATCTTCTAAAACTAAATCAAGAAGAAGCAGAAAGCCTGAACAAACCAATAACAATAGCAAAATTGAAACAGTAATCAAAAAACACCCAACACACAAAAGCCTTGGACTAGGTGGCTTTATTTGGCTTGGACTAGGCAAATTTTACAAGAAATTCAAAAAACTAATTCCTATCCTTCTCAAACTATTCCAAAACTTTCAAGAAGTGGGGAGACTCCCAAATTCTTATTACAAGGCCAGTATTATCCTAATCCCAAAACCAGGAAAAAGCACAGAAAACAAAGTAAATTACAGGCCAATATCTCTGATGAACATAGATGCTAAAATCCTCAACCAAATATTGGCAATCTGGATCCAGCAATTCATTAAAAAGATCATCATACATCATGATCAAGTGGGATTTATTCAAGGGATGCAAAGATTATACAATACCTGCAAATCAATTAACATAATATACCACATAAATAAAATGAAGACCAAAAATCACATTATCATATCAAAATATCTGAAAAAGCATTGGATAAAATTCACCTCCCATTTATAATAAAAACACTCAGCAAAGTAGGAATAGAGGCAACATACCTCAATAAGTAATAGCCATATACAAGAAACCTATTGCTGACATCATACTCAAGAGGCAAAGACTAAAATCTTTCCCACTAAGATCAGAAACTATACAATGGTGTCTGCTTTCACCACTTTTATTCAAAATAGTATTGGATGTTCTAGCCATAGTGATCACACAAGAAATAAAAGGCATCCAAATTGCAGATGACATAATAATGTACATAGAAAACCCTAAGTCTTCACCAAAAAACATTCGACCTAATAAGTGAATTTGGCAAAATAGTGGGATACAAAGTCAATATTAACAAAATGATGGCATTTTTGTACAACAACAATGAACTATCAGATACAGAAACTAAGAAAATATCCCATTTACTATAGCAACAATAAAAATCAAGTATATAGGAATAAATTTAATGAAGGAGGTAAAAGACCTATACTCAGAAAACTACAGAATGGTGAAGAAAGAAATTGAAGAAGATGCACATAAATGGAAACATATACCATGTTCATGCATTGGAAGAATTAACATCATTAAAATCTCCAAACTCCTCCAAACAATAGATTCAGTACTGTACAGATTCAGGATAATTCTTACTAAAATACCAACAGCATGTTTCACAGACCAAGAAAAAATAGTCCAAAAACTTACATAGAACCAAAAAAGAAGATCCCACTAGCCACAGCAATCTTGAAAAAGAAGAAAGTAGGATAGGTCACAGTACCTGATATCAAACTATACTATAAGGCCACTGTAATCATAACAGTCTGGTACTGGCATAAGAACAGACAAATAGATCAATGGGACAGAATAGAGAGCCCGGAAATAAACCCATGTCTCTATGGACAAGTAATATTTGACAAAGTGTGCAGGGGCATACAATGGAGCAATAATAGCCTCTTCAATAAATGGTGTTGGGAGAACCAGGAGTACATGAAAGAAAATGAAAATAGACCACAAACTTACACCATACACCAGAATAAATTCAAAATGGATAAAATACTTATATATAAATCATGACACCATAAAATTCCTAGAGGAAAACATAGGCAATAAAATTTCAGATATCCCATGTAGCAACATATTTGCTGATATATCCCCTAGAGCAAGGGAAATAAAGGAAAAAAATAAACAAATGGGACTATATCAAACTAAAAAGCATAGCTGAAGAAACCATTGTCAAAATGAAAAGGGAACCAAATGTATGGGAAAAAATATTTACCAAAGATACATTGGACAATAGTTTAATCTTCAAAATATGTAAAAAACTCATATAACTCAACACGAGGAAGACAAACAATCAAATTAAAAAATGGGCAAAGGACCTGAATAGATACTTCTCCAAGGAGAACACACAATGGGCTCAGAGACTTATGAAAAAATGCTCAACATTACTAACCATCAGAGAGATGCAAATTAATACCACAATGAGATATCACCTCACACTGGTCACAATGGCCACTAATAAATCAACAAACAGCAAGTGTTGGCAAGAATGTGGAGAAAAGGAAACCACAGTGCATTGTTGGCAGGCATGCAGTGTATTGATGCAGCCACTATGGAAAACAGTATGGAAGTTCCTCAAAAAATTAAAAATGGAACTACCTTTTGACCCAGCTATTTTCCTGCTGGGAATATATCCTAAGAATCCCAAAACACCAATTCAAAAGAACCTATGCACCCCTAAGTTCATAGCAGTGCTATTTATAATAGCCAAGTGCTGGAAACAGCCTAAGTTCTCTCAGTAGATGAGTGGATTTAAAAACTGTGGTACATTTACACAACTGAATACTACACAGCAGAAATAAGGAATTCCTACCTTTTGCAACAGCATGGTTGGAACTGGGATTATTTTATTATAGTAATTGAAATCAGCATGATTAATTATTATGCTAATTTAAATAAACCAGTCAGTGAAAGACAAATACCATATGTTCTCACCTATAAGAGGAATCTAATAAACAAAATAAACCAACAAGCAAAATAGTACCAGAGACATGGAAACTTGGAACAGAATGAAAGCTGTCAAGGGAGCTGGGGGTTGGGGGGATGGTAGAAAGAAGGAGAAGGGATTAATCAAAGAACATATATGAATGATCCACGGACATGAAAAAGCAGTGTGGAGACTGACTAGGAGCCAGGGGTGGGCTGGGTGAAGGAGGGCAACGGGGGAAAAATTAGGCCAACTCTAATAGAATAAACAATAATAATATATATTAAGTGGAAAATTTGAGAAATAAACAATTCATAAGTTTAAAAACAATCAAGAGTAAAAATATTGATATAGTCTATTAGTTTTCCGTTGATGTATAACAAACCACCTCAAACTTACTGACACATTCTGTGGTTCAGGAATTTGGGCACGACTACTCTGTTTCACAGTTTCTTACCAGGCTTCAGAGGGTTAGCCCAGGGTTTGTAGTCTTATCTGACAAATTGACTTGGAAAGGATCTGCTTCTACACTCACTCAATTATTAGTGAAAGCATTTGGTTTCCCACAAGCTGTTATAACGTGCCCCAGTTCCTCATTTGTTGTTGGCCCGAGGCCACCATCATTTTCTTGTTGCATGGTCCTCTCCAGTGTGGTAGTTTGTTTCATCAAAGCCAAGAAAGCAATACAAGACAGAACGACGATCCCGTGTAACTTAATCCCAGAAATGCTATCTATTTTACATTGCCATATTCTACTGATTAGAAGCAAGTTACTCAAGGAGAAGGGGTTTTGCAAGGCCGTGAATACCAGGAAGTGGGGATAACTGCAGGCCATCTTAGAGGATGCCCACAAAGATAGTTAAAATAAGTTTTCAGGCTTTCAGGTTGAATTCAATTTTAGAGACTGGCCTAAAAATGTGATAGGATTCTATTGGGAGGATGAAAGGAGCAGAAAAGACACATAAGATAATTAAAACTCCTCACCTACCATGTAGGAAATAAACTTTATCTGGCAGAGATCAAGCAAAGGATAGTAGTACAAGCATACTATTTAGGAATATGAAAGTATCAAGGGAATCTCAAAAAGTTGACACTGGTTGCCTCTGGGAGAAGATGGAGCAGGGGATTGCTGCATTATTTTCCTAAATAACATAAACTGAAGATATATTTCTCAAATAAATCTAAATACATTAAATTTTTAATGTTAAAGGAAAACTTTAATGTTGACCACATTAATTGGATTTCAGAGTTTAAAAACAACTTTCTTATTACTCTTGTCCTTTTGACTTTTTTTTATGTCAGTTCCATTGATTTTTACCTTCTAACATGTGAAAAATATTATCAGTGGAAACAACTGAAATATCCTTTGTTAGATGATTGGATGAAGAAGATGTGGTACATATATATAATGGAACACTATTCAGGCATGAGAAGAAATGAAACACTGCCATTTGCGACAACATGGATGCATCCTGGGAATACCATGCTAAGTGAAATAAGTTACACACAAAAAGTTAAGAACCATATGATTTCACTCATATGTGGTGTGTAAAACTGAAAATAATAAATGAACAAACAAGAAAAACAAAGAAATAAAAGTTACAGACAACAGCATGGTGGTACCAGAGGGAAGCAGGGTGGGGGAATAGTAAAGGATAAAGGGAGTCAAATACATGACGACAGAAGACTTTGACCATGTGTGGTAGGTACAATACAGATGATATATTATAGAAATGACACTTGAAATCTATATAGTTTTTTAACCATTGTCATCCCAACACATTTAATTTAAAAACATTTTCAGATATTCATCATTATTTCAGATATTCATGGTTTGTTTGTTTTTTTGGTTCATTAGAACAGACTGTTTAAATTTTACATTTGTGAGTGTGTGTTGGTGTGTGTATGTAAAGAGAGTTGTTTTGTAAAATTAAAGAAATTTAGGATTATTTTGTAACTTTTTGTTATTAAATTACTGGATGCCATTTCTGTTACCATTGTATATTAGCCCTCCACAGATAATCTCTTAAATTGCACTAGGTTGTCAAAAAGCACTGAGTAGGACCTGGCTGACATGGCTCAGTGGGTTGAGCCCCAAAATGTCACCAGTTCAATTCCTGGTCCGGGTACATGCCTAAGTTGTGGGCCAGATCCCTACTTGGGGGAGTGCAAGAAGCAACTGATTGAGCACATCAGTGTTTCTCTTCTTCTTTCTCCCTCCCTTCCCTTCTCTTGAATAAATAAATAAAACCTTTCAAAAATATTTTTAAAAATTAAAAAAGCACTTGCTGGGAGGTCAAGAGGATATAGGAGGGATAAATGGTAAAGGAAAAATACAAATACAAAATAAAAGTAAAATAAATCAAAAAGCACTGGAATTGTGTTTCCTCAGTGTGTCCCAGAGTGTGCCATAGAACCGCAAAAACTCTGAGAAGGTGAGTGAAGAGAAGATGGGGGCCAAGGTATTTCTCCACTATCATAGATTAGAAGGCGTGTATGCCAAACACCGGGAAGTCATTTACAATGAACATAGCATATTCAAAATGTCTCAAGGACCTGCAGTAAAGAAAACTTTTACATTCATTTTCCCAGGATTATTGGATTTAACCTGTGAAATGAGTGTTAAGAGAAACACCCTTTAGGATGATTCTACACAGTAAATCATAGTGGCTTTAAAATGAATAGTTCTGCAGAGGAAAAGGTAACTGGGAACATGTGTTGCCTATATATGATGGCACCTGTACTTGCTTACATAAAGTATTATGATTTTTTATTGGGAATTATAGCATTCATGAGAAAATTACATAAAGCCAAAGAATACTTTGCAACACAGTCTAGACTGAGAGTCTGAAGTCACATCCTGTCCTGGAAGCTCTGAAGCTTTGCTGCTTTGGCCTATGTGAGTTTCCAAGCCCAAAGCTCTGCTAGACCTCTTGCCCATGTGACTTTCTTTTAACCGTCAATGATATCAATGCCAAAAACTGCTAGGATTGTGCCAGAAGGATGTTAATTAGATTGCCTTAATATTTAATCAAGTTCCTACTCCTAATTGCAATGAGTGCCTAATTTGTTCTCTTTCATATCTTATACCTCCAAGGAATTGTACCTCCCCTTTTAAAGATAGTTACTTCATGTTCACCTGTACTCATGAAATGTTATTTCTTTTCTGTAACAAAAAAAGATTTTCCTCAGATTAAAAAAATGCAGGTTTGCAAATCCAATTTCTATCTGTATTTCTTAGAAAATAAAAGAAAAATTCTGTTTAACAAGCCAACCTAATATTTTTGTATGCACAGATACCTACATAGTTCTCTCTATAGTCACCACTTTGTTATAAAGATAAGAAGAATTTCATTTTTTTTCTTTTTTCTGACATAGCTTTTAATTATTTATAAAAGCAACTGAGAGATTATTTTTATTTGTTATGTTGACCTTCATATTTTTCTGGATTTTTTGTTTTAGTTTTCTTGACTCAGCTGATGGAATACTTTTGAATTTAGTCCTAAATTTTAACAAAAACTAACTCTGGACCACTATTATATTGCATACTTTGAATGCCTGCAATGAAAGCTGTCCTTTGGGATATGGGCAAAACGACCTTATGTACAAGAAAACAGAAGTGAAGTTCTTAGCTTAAGGCCATGTAACTTGTTAGTTCCAGAGTTGGGAGGATTCTCCCATCTCCTGACAGATATCTAGTCAATGCTTTTCCACCATGCCTAAAGTTCTCCCATCATTTCTCCTTGTAGAAAAATAGGTGTGGGGTTTGTTTTGTTTTACTTTTGGATTTATAAGTATGGCCTTTCATATATAGGCAAGAAATTAAGCATATAACTATAGAAGACTTATACACTAACATTCATAGAAGCATTATTCATAATAGCCATAAAAAAGCAGAAAAAATCCAAATGTCCATTAATTGATAAATAGATAAACAAAATGTGGTATTCTCATGCAATTAAATATTATTCAGCAATGGAAAGAAATGCAATACCACACATGCTACCTCATGGATGAACCCTGAAAATATTATGCTGAGTGGAAGAAGTCAGGCACAGAGACCACCTATTTATGACTTCATTTACATGAAATGTCCAGAATAGGCAAGTCTGTAGATACAGAATGTAGATTCATGAATGGTAGAGCTAAGACAGATGGGTAGGAGGGCTTGAGGGTGATGATGGCTTAGGGGTGAGTGATGACAATTTTTTGTAATTGATTGTGGTGAATATTACACAACTCCATAATGCATTAAAAGCCATTGAACTGTATACTATGAAGAGATGAATTGTATGTAATATGAATTATATCTCAGTTAAGCTGTTAAAAATATGCCTTTCCTGGTGGTCATTTTAAAGAAAGTTTACTTTATGTCATTTAACATTAAGATGAGATAAAATAACCATCAGCAACCATAAACATAAAAATGGCCAAAAATACATAATAGATGGCTTAGAACTAAAATAAATTAATATAATTCGCTTTCTAGTATTGTATCTTATGTATTAGATTCTTACTCTAAGCTGTGGTAGAAAAAATTTCAAATGCCACTTTACCATTCTGTGATAGGCTCACTCAGTCTGCAAATATTATGGACTACCTACCTACTGCCAGAAACTCTGTTGAACACTGGGGACAGAATGGTAAAAACACAAAGTTTACTCAGAGAAGTCATGGTGATGATTCCATATTTTAGAAGAAACTAAAGAAGTTAACATTTGTTGAACAAATTCTATATACCAATCATTGTGTAAAGCATTGTGCATAGGTTTATACTTGTAATAATGGCCAATTGAAAAATCATTTATTGCACTGCAGTTAATATTGGCTTGCCATTAAGATAATTGAATTGTTAAATTATTTAGCTGATATCTATTTATTTCATAAATAAAGTCATTCATTGTCTTATTTATTACTGTATCTCAGGAACCTATTCCACTAATGATAATCAAAATACAGTTCACAATAAAAAATTGTTGAACTCTCGAAAGTAGATAATGATTTAGTGATATGTTGGACTTGTGATTGGAGGCCATTAAAATGCAAAGAGCTGTCAGGAAGTTGTCTTATTGATTCTTTTAACCTCAGTTCTAGAGAGCAGAAAAAGAGAAATATTTGCACAGGCAGCATGTGGAGAGTTAGGGGCACACATTGACCAAGGCAAGTTTATGGACTATCATGAATTGTGGTCTGATGTTTATTCAAATAATTTGCAAGACTAACCACTGTTTTCTGCTATATTTCGTATGCCTTCTAAGACCCCCTGAGGCACAAGAGTTGTTTTATTCTTTTGTACTTGAGCTTGAAAGGTTAGTTTCATTTTATTATGTATGCTTTTAGCACATGGCATGTGAAGGCAGAGGAAAGTTTAGCCAATAACATTTGCCCCTCATACAGTCAGGTGGGTAATATTTACCCTTCTAAGTGTGACCTTTCTTCTGAGAACAAAGTGCTTTACAAATATTAACTGAGTTCAGAACCCCAGCAGAGAGACTGAGAGATAGAGACATGTAGTAAATTATTTCACACCTGAGGAAATAAAAAGAGAGACTTCCCACTGAGATGTAAAGAAATTTTAACCTTTCAAATACTAGAGACTAATGGGCCATGAAATAACTAGAGGATGAGTTTGCTTCCTGCATCCTGACAATGGCAACACAGCACACAGAGTTTGGGAGGATTTGCTTCAACTGCACAGATTCTGACATTGGAACTGACACCTTGTACAAGAAGGTACCAGACAAAAATGCCTTGAGCTGAGTGGACTCTTGACACATGATTGCTGAATTAATATGGGAAGCATAGCAGTGACCCTGTAGTACAACAAGGACACAATTGCTACGGCATGCTGCATAAGACAGTCTCTGCAATAATTACTACTGTGACCATAGTGGGGAGGTGTTGGCAGCATGAGGTCACTTGTGATGGACTTGTGATGAACTACATCTACCAAAGAAGAATTTGGAAATTTGTATACATATGCACGCAATTAAATATTTATATATTTAATTCAGCTAAGCAATCATGAGTGAAAAGTAAATAAGTAAATAATAATAAATAAATAACAAGGTTTAAATTAAAGAAAATGTTAATTAATTAATCTCTACATGTGGACATTTTTCCTCAGTTATTCTTTGAAATGATAAGAAGCTAACAATAACAGCTTTGTCCTGAGAAGTTTAAGGTTTTAGTTGAAAAACTGACTTTAATTTTATGAAAACGAGAATCCTGACTCTACCATTGACTAACTCTATGACTTTGGCCAAGTTATTGAATCTCTCTGTGACTCAGTTTTGCCATTTGCAAAATGGGAATAATAATCAGGTTTGCCTCATTGAGTTATGATATAAAGACTGAATGTATTAATAATGTGACTCATGTGTAACTATGCCCAATAGAACACTTGCTATGTAAATGCTAATTATCTCTGTTGTTCTTGTTACTATTGTTATTTCATTCATATAAAGTACCTACAGTCCAACACCAAAACAGACATTAAGCAAATAATTACCAAAAAAGGTGATGAGCATTAGAATGGGGAAATAGAGGATGCTCCCTGTCCTGGATAGACACCTGTACGTTCTACAACTCTAGTGCTACAGTTTCTTTCCTTCTGAGTCTAGCAGCAGCACCGGGGTTCAACTCCTGTGAAAGACCCAGGAAAGGCACCTCATCCTTAAATTCCAGACAGGTAATTTTGATGCAGCAATAATGGAAATAGAATTCTAGGTGGGAGAAGTTTAGCTTATAACTCTGCTCCTTTAGAACGAAGGGAATAAAATGGAAAGACCAATGAAATCCTCAAGAACTATTGCAGCAAGATCTCCTTAAAACCTGAAGGGGAAGCTTATTGGAACCAGTGATAGCAGTAGAAATAAGAGAGAGCAAGGACCAGCTAGTGGCCTTTGGTGACCTCTGCTGTCAGGCATTAACACGCTTGGGAAGAGGCAGCTTTAGGGTTCTGGGCAGACACTATGACCAGGCATCAGCAGCCCAGCAAGACTTTGCATTGGTATCTATGGAACAAGTGCCATTTTTGTCATTGGCATAAGATAAAAAGAAACCAGAAAACTGGAGGATGCCAGCTGGTATCCAAGAAGGTCTGTGTCCTAATCCTTCATGAACCAGATACCTGTTAGGATGGATCTTCAGACAGGCCTGTATGTGAGGAAGTCCCCAGGGCAATGGGAGGAATTAGATGAAGAGAGGTGATTTCTGCAGAGCAAAGGAATAGTGCATTGTTCCAATAATTATGGCATTATTTTTGCTTCAGATCACCTTTGCCAGAAAAGAAAGATATCTTCACCTTCCAAAAGATATTTTTAGTATTTAGAAAACCTAATGATAAAAAGCCATATGTAATTATAAAATAATGTTCTGATTATCATCCTATAGTAACAACAAGAAAAATAAAACCCAAAAATCAGCTTCAATAGTTTCTTGTAGGCTTCTAAGTGATACAAAAATTGTAATTTTCAAAAGAGCCTTTATGTGGCAGAAGTCTAAATAGTTTGGTTTCTTATATGTTCTTACTATCATGATTATTTCAAATATGTTGCCAACCAATGAGCAGCTTAAGTCAAGAGAATAACAACAGCACACTGTTTCTGTGTCCGGAATTAGAATTTCTTTCAACTGGTTCAGGATATTTTTTTTTCAGTTTTCTTAACGTATCAGTAAAGTTAATTTCACATTAATCAAGGTGTTTAAATAACTTTCTCTTAAGCCATGCTTATCAAAGATATAAGCTCAGGGTTGGCTTAAGATAAAATTATAAAAAGGCAACATTTGTTATCATACCCCCAGTTTACCCAATATTTTCTTAGCCTCCCCAAAACCTCACCTCACATCTTTTCTCCTGTTCTCCAGAAAAAACTATGTCAGTACCATTTACCTCATTTAACAACCAAAACCTGTTTTAGAAACAACTATTGAGATTAACCCATCATCTCCTTTTATCTCAGTGTACTTCCCCACAAAGCGAAATATGAATTTTTATAAGAAACAATGCCTGAGCTTCTCACATCAGTTTATCTTTAATCTCAAGGATACTTTGGGTCTGCCAGAGTATGAAAAGTCTCAGGAAATATATGGCACACCTTTTTGAATCTAAATATTAATTTGTATATTGAAACAAGCATGGCTTTATAAATTGGGATTGCAAAACACCCCAAAATTGTAAAGATAAAACACAAGAATGGAAAGAAATCTTTCAATTATGATAGATTATTTGAGCTAAAGACTTCAATGCATTCATTTTTCTGTAATTTAATATTATGTCCCCCTGCAATCAGACAGAAATCTGTAGAAGAATTTAAGTAACATGGGCCTACTAACGGGATGAAGAACTAATATATGATTTCAGTACCATTCAGCTCAAGAGATGAATTTGCAAGAGAATGATTCATCTTGCAATGAAGTCCAAGTTCCAGCATTTACTGACTGTAATCCCTTGAGTAATTTTCCATATCCATGGATAGGGAATGAGCACTCCCAATTCAACATCCCTCACAAGAACTGATGAAGCCGAAGAAAGACAACTGTGACACACTTTATAAATTATAAAATGCTACATAAATGTAAGTTAGTCTTGTTTTGTTTTTTTGTTCAGTTGTTTTGTGACAGTGTTCACAGGCTTTCTCCAAACCCTGAAATCCTGTGCCTACAGCTGAGCCCCACTCCGCTGATAATGAACTAAGAGTCTCCAGCTCTGGTAGGGTAGACCTGTGGGCTTCTGAACTCAGGCTGAGTGTCTGCCTCAGGTGAAGTGTCAGCATTTGATCATGAATAACTATCCTTGTTCTATATTAATATTTTACACAGAAATAGAAAAACATTTTAACAGTTGAAAGGATCTGTGTGTGTGATTTTTGCTTACATCTCCCCTTCTCCTGAAGGTTCGTAGGAGCTTGTGAAGAATGCAGGATTGGTTCTGGCAATGCCTACTGCAGAAATGGAAGTAGCTGCAGAAATCACATGCCTTTCCTTAGGACTAAGATTACATCTATCTTTGGTTTATTTGCCATCTGTGCTGGTAGATCTTTTGGGGAGAGACAGATATGTAGCTCTAGATGTGAAGCCCTCAAATGGCTATTTGTAAAAACAGAAAAATGTCTTAATCCAAACTTGGAATTCCTGGTAATGGGTTTGGACATATGAAAAATTTGCCACTTTCTTTGTGGAAAGGTAAGCCATGCATATGCACTCAGAAAAGTCTTGCAGGGTCTTCCACCCCTAAAAGGCATCCCAGTACAATTCTTGGGTAGGCACGAGTTCCCTTCCATCATATTCTTTTTGTGAATGTGTGTGGACAACTGAGAACTTGAGTCAGTCCCAGGGCTAGGAGCTGTCCTGTAAGACAGAGAGAAAAATGAATGACCACCTTAAAACTCCAAGAACAGAACCTCTCAGAAAAGCATACATAGGCAAGCAGAAATTAAGAGGATGTTTTCTTAGAAATTCTTCCAGATATATGATCTAATATATTCTGCTTACACATGAGAATTAGCACATCTGGCCTCTCATCTCAGTTCTCCCCACTATAGTGCAACTGGTAGACAGAGCCAGGAGGCTGCCCAGGGGACTTCAGCTGAGACAGGAAAGATGGACAGACATACCAAGGGGATGAGAACGATCCCAGATCTATTCTTTCCTTTAGCTTTAAGAAAATTCATTCAAATTCCACAAACCTACTTTCAATTAATTTTATAACACATTGCTCTTGTTTCTCTTTATTTTTAAGAGATTAATTTTCTTCCACACAATTTTACCATCACACCAATAATACATACTCATTCCCAAAGAACATAGATATATACAAAGAGAAAAATAAAAAGAACCATTGCGAACATGTTGAAATATTTCTTTCAAGGCCTTTAGCTATGCATAAAAAGCAGAATCACAATGCATGGAGTCCTTGAACATTTGTATTTCTTAACTACTTGTGTCTTTTGACCAAATTTTTAAGGATATGTTCATCTTTTTCTGATGAATTTACAAACATTAAAGACAGTAACACCTTATAAATGGATCGATTTTGTGTCTGGTTATTTTATTCCTTAAGCCCATTAATTTTTAAGTAAAACCTAATTATAAATTTTTGAGTGGCAAAACTACAACTTGTCACTGTGTAAAAGTATCAAATATCAGTAAGTAAATAAAAGCAAATATTGAAAAATAAAAGCTCACATTGATCTGCACCTAGAGATAAGCTCTATTACAACCTGGTATGTATCTCCCCTAATACATGTGAATGTGTTTCTTTTGACTGTGTTAACCTGAAACTTCCTGCTCATTACTTTCATTTTTGACTTAGCCATGTCCTTGTACTTCTGTCTAGGGCTTAAAAGCTCCAGATACTTGAATTCTGGATTTCCCTCCACCCCTCTAATTTGAGACTTAATATGGTAGTTAAAGCCATTTACTCCTCTAAAAAGTTTCCCCTTGCTATTCTTTTTTTGGCTATTTAAGTCTTTTACAAAATAAATTGTTTCTCCTCTTTCTCTTTCTCTCTTTCTCTCTCTTTCTCTGTTTTAGTTTTATATATCACTTGTTTGTGCTTTACTAGTATCACATTCTGTTTTTACTTAAACTTATTTTACTATACTCCTCAATGTCAAAAAATGAAAACACTTTCAATTTCTCCTGTATAAAATGAAAAAATATTTTGCTACTTCCTTCTATCCTTTTTCTCTTTGATATAATCTGGAATTCTAGACCTAGACTATGACCATGTAATTACTATTAATGAATTATTGAATTATTAGTGTTTCACTATTATATAGTTTCCCTGTCAAGAACTTATATTTTATTATGTCGTATGTGCATATTTATGTTAGATGTATCCTTAGTGTTATACAGTTTTAATGGTCATGCACATTGCCATTTCTTGTTTCCCATAAACTACACATTTTCTAGTTTTCTATTTTGATCTCTCATTCAGTTAACAAGATTGACTGAGACCCAAGCACATCTCCCATCATCATTGTGTGTTATATACCATTGCGGGTCTTCACTGTTTTTTGATCAGTATATAGTGAGCCCTTCTTCTCTGTAGGTGTGGGTGTTCAGGAAAACTTTCCTCTTCAGTCATTGCTTTGAGTTCATCAACAACACTCTCTCACTTTGAAATTCAGTTCTATATGAATGTGAATTCCTAATTATATTCTGCATTTCTCACCTTTTATTTTTCTTCTCGATCTCATTTTTAGTTCATTTTTGCTCTCATTTCAGGAAAAAATCTTGAGTTTTTCTACAACTTCAGAAATTTTATATTTTCAGTATTCAACTTGTTATTCATTGTATACATCATGGGTTTTATTTTATTTTATTATTTTTTTATTAAATACTTTTAAATTTTATTGCTGTTCAAGTACAGTTTTCTACCTTTCTCCCCACCCGTCCCCATCATCATGGTTTTTATTAAATACTTTTTGCATCTCTATAAATACCATTTGGATTTTAGAACTTTATGACTTATTTGGGATTCATATATGCAAATTTTCTACAGGCATGTTGATAACACAGCCAGAATCATTGAACTTTTTCCAAACTGTTTCTTGAGGCAAATCTGTTTCAGAGGGAAGCATTTGCTTTGATTCTTCAGAGCTGCTCCTCATATTAGGTTGAAGCATATAAAATTGTTAGTATTCCAGCCATTTAAAACTTTTTAAACATGGCAATTTTATATGGTTTAACCTAAAAGAAATATTTATCTTTTCCAATATTTCTAAACCTTCCAGAAGTAAGTCCTTGCTGTCCATATTGACTTACAATCAAATCAAAGTGAAGGTGGGTTAGTACGAGATTTTTTTGTGTCCTAGTAACTAATCCTTCAGGTCCAGGTAAAAAGGAAGAGTAAGTACTGTTCTTCAGACAAATTTACATCATCAGTTGAACTGTCCTGACTACTAGGAGGTTGGATAAAAGCATAACCAGCAGTCCCCACAGTCAGTATTGTCATTCTGTGTCATTGTGGAACACTTGTACAGGAGAAAACCCCACATCTCCTTAGGGCGACTTCACTGTCATTTCCCTTTTCAGTAATCATGGCAGACAAAACCAATGTCAGAGTGTTCTTTGCTGCAACATACAGTGGACAGATTTGGCAAGTAAAAATACAAGATACCCAGTTAAATTTGGGTAAACAATAATTTTGTAGGATTAGTATATTTTATGTAATATTTGGGGAATACTTTCCTAAAAATTATTCATTTATCTGAAATTCAAATTTAAGTGTGTGTTCTGTATTTTATCTGGCAGTCTTAAGGCTTAGGTCTGTCATCACATTAAATTCTTGTCAACACCACCAGGCAGTCAATATAAATCAACAGGAGTTTACATGTGAGTTGGCTGGCATCCATTTAGCATCTTATAACAGAGTTTAACTGGAGGGACCCAAATTCTGCTAAATAGCTCATGCTTGTTTCTGTGAGTTTTTGGATGCTAGCCAATGTCTGTTGGGATCTCCTCCATCCATACTGAGGTGAATGACTCTTGTGCAGGAGGAAAGGTAGGGGTCACTCTGTAATCTCATCTGTCTGGGTCCTTCTCACCACTTCTCATAAATTCTTCAAATGTTATGGAAAGTTAGCAGTGCCCTTCTCTAGTTTCCCGTGGTTATGCAAACACTGTTAATTATTTCCAAGTAATTTGGGGAATGTGATATAGTTATTTTGCTATCTAACCTGGATAGTAGGATCACTTTCTTGAACCGAGGCAAAATTAATTCTTGTACATGTTCAAGTGGACATGTTCAACCATAAAAATTTAATTATCACCTAAACCCAGATGTTATACACAGGAATGTCAATAGCTTTATGAATAGATTGTTCTTCTGGTTGTAGCAATACAGGTGGTTTTTTTTTCTTTTAGAAAGAAAAATCTTTAAAGTAATTGCCTCTTTTCCCTGGTTTCAGTGTGGGGCATGTTCCTCTGGTTGTAACAGTAGGTTTTTTCCTTCTTTTAGAAAAGAAAATCTTTAAAGTAATTGCCTCTTCTCCCTAGTGTGAGTATGGGGCATGAGCAGACACTAAGATTTGCTAAATTGTATAGTGAAATGGGGCTTGTTAAGAAGAACACAAATGAAACTTGTGATTTCACATTAAGATAATTTCTTATTTCAACACACACAGAGAACAAACTTTAAATGAAAATA
>PVKM010024066.1:0-20761 GCA_004027735.1 Carollia perspicillata
TTCTATGCAGCAGACAGAAAAAAGGAGCTTATACTCTTAGTGACAGCATGGATGGAACTAGAGAGCATTATGCTAAGTGAAATAAGCCAGGTGGTGAGGGACAAACACCATATGATCTCTGGAACATAATCAACATAATCAACAAAAGAAAAAAGCAAACAAAATATAACTAGAGTCATTGAAATTAAGAACAATCTAACAATAGCCAGAGAGGAGGGAGAAAAGGACAGTGGGAAGAAAGATTTTCAGGAATAATTATAAAAGACACATGGAGAAAACCAAGGGGGAAGGTGGAAGCAAGGGAGAGAGGTGACTCAGACCCTGGCTCTTGGGGTCCGAGACATTGTGGATTAGGGATGACAAATTCACAGGGACTACCACGTCCAGTGGACAAAAAGAGATGGCAGGGCCACTCTCTCAAGGGGAGAGCACCTTGACCCTTGCCTTGGCAAGTTTTTATTGCTTTTCTGGGCACATTACATGATGGTCCTTATTTACTATGCACAGGTTCGCTTTAGGTGGTTCCATTTTACAGAAAACAAAGGAGAGGATGCTGCTAATCACATCACAGAAGGAGGATATTTGCAAATGCAAAGGGAATAGTGGTCGAACTGGGTACATTCCATACTGGGCAGGTTTAGCACAGACTTTAGGAAGTTACAGTAAGCACTGGCTGCCTTAATTCAAGGTGAGGGAGTTTTAGCAAAAGCTATTCTCATAGCAGTCTAGGTACAATGCAGGCCTGATTCCCCACGGGAAAACCTACCCGTGGGTGTGGGTCCTGTGCATCTCTGAGTGGGAGCTGGGTCCATGCCACACAGAATGGTTTAGAGGGGGTGGGGGGAAGGGGCAGGGAGAAAATATAGACAACTGTACTTGAACAGCAATAAAATAATTTAAATAAAATTTTTCTGTTATTGTTTAAGTACAGTTGTTTCCATTTTCCCCCCACCTCTCCCTGTCACCCCAACTATCCCCATCTCCCACGCCTGATCCCACCCCCACCCTTGGTTTTGTCCGTGTGTCCTTTATAGATGTTCCAGAAAACCCTTCCCCCTTTTCCCCCTGTTACACCCTCCCACCTCCCCTCTAGTTACTGTCAGTTTGTCAATATTATTTTGTTTTAGTTTTAGCTGTACAGCATAAAGGTTAGACAGTCATATGTTTTATGTAGTCATATCCCTGATATTTCCAGTACCTGCCTGGCACCATACATAGTTATTAGAATATTATTGACTATATTCCCTATGCAGTATTTTATATCCCTGTGGCTATTTCATAACTACCCATTTGAACTTCTTAATCTCTATACTTTTTTCACCCAGTTCCCAACTGTCCTCCTCTTCATCAACCACCAGTCTACTTTCATCTATGAGTCTATTTATATTTTTGTTTGTTTATTTTGTTCTTTAGACTCAACATAAAAGTGAAATCATATGTATGTCATATGTTCACTTAGCATAATATCCTCTAGGTCCATCCATAATATCACAAAGGTTAAGATTTTGTTCCTTTTTGTAATCTATTATATTCCATTGTATATATGTTCCACTGTTTTTTTATCTACTCATCTATATTGGTGGGTACTTGGGTTGTTTCCATACCTTGGCTTTGTAAATTAAGCTGCAGTGTGTAAGGTGTATATATATTTTTAAATCAGTATTTTGGTTTTTCTCATATGTATTCATAAGTAGAATCACTGGGTCATAAGGCAGTTCCAATTTTAAATTTTTGAGGAACCTCAATACTGTTTTCCACTAATCTGCACTCCCACCAACAGTACTTGAAGGTTTCCTTTTCTCCACATCCTCTTCAGTACTCATTGATTTGTTGATGACATCCATTCTGACAGTTGTGAGGTGGTGTGTCATTGTGGTTTTAATTTGCATCTCTCTGGTGATAAGTGACATTGAGTGTCTTTTCATATGTCTGTTTGGCCATCTGTATGTCTCATATGTCTGTATGTCCTTTTTGAAGCAGTGTCTTTTCAGGTCCTATGCCCACTTTTTAATTGGATTGTTGGTTTTTTAAAAAAAATGTTGAGTTTTATGAGTTCTTTATAAACTTTTGGTATTAACATCCTGTTGGATGTATCATTGGCAAATATGTTCTCCTATTTGGTGGGTTGTCTTTTTGTTTTGTTGATGGTTTCCTTTCTGTGCAAAAAGGTTTTAGTTTGATGTAGTCCCATTTGTTTATTTTTCTTTCGTTTCCCTTGCTTGAGAAAATATAGCAGAATAAATATTGCTAAGGGGGATGTCATAGATTTTACAGTCTGTGTTTTCTTCTAGAAGTTTTATGGTTTTGAGTCTTCTATTTAAGTCTTTATTCCATTTTGAGTTTATTCTTGTATATGGTATAAGAAGGTGGCATTGGTTTCATTTTTGTGAATGTATGTATCCAATTTTCCCAGCACCACTTATTGAGTAGATTGTCTTTACCCCATTGTACATTCTTGCTTCCTTTGTCATATATGAATTGACTATATAAGTGTGAGTTTATGTCTGGGCTCCCTATTAATGGAATTGATATATGTGTCTGTTTTTATGCCAGTACCTTGCTGTTTTGATTACTATATCCTTGTAGTATAGTTTGATATCAGGTAGTGTGATTCCTTCAATTTTGTTATTCTTTCTCAAGATTGCTGTGGCTATTCAGGGTCTTTTGTGGTTCTATATACATTTTTTGGATTATTAGTTCTAGTTCTTTAAAAATACCAGTAGTATTTTGATAGAGGTTGAATTTAATCTATAGATTGTTTTGGGTAGTATGGCCATTTTAATGATTCTTTCTATCCATGAGCACAGTATATGCTTCCATTTATTTGTATCTTCTTCAATGTCTTAGATATTTCTTAGTATAGGTCTTTTACCCCCTTAATTAAATATATTCCTAGGAATTCTGTTTTCTATTTCCTGTTATTGTGAATTGGATTATTTTTAGCTTTCTTTTTGATAGTTCATTATTGGTATATAAAAATGCAACCGATTTCTGCAATTTTTGTATTCTTCTACTTTACTAAATTCATTTATCAGTTAAATAGGGTTTTTTTTGTGGACTCTTGAGGTTTCTCTATGTGTAGTATGATGTCATTGCCTGTGGGTGTTTTTGTAAAAAACGTATTCATGTATAGATAAGCTTTATTCCAATGTTTGCATAAATGTGATTTAATGTCAAACAGTAAAGGGGTTAACATTTATTTATAAGACAGTAGAACTTGGTCTTGCCTGTTGGTTTGGCTCTGAATTCAGTTGATTGATACCTCATTATTACTAATCAATTCTCACTAGTCATTTTCACCACATACAAAATCTAAAAGCTTTGGGCAGTACTTCCCATTTGTTATCTGTGTGTGTTTTTAAATATCAATGAAATATTGATAATGTTATAAAGGAGACATAAAATATGTAGTAAATGATTATATATATTGGCAGTGATGAAAAGGTGGCAGTGCTTTTGGGGAAGGCGAGATGGAGCGAAATTTTAGTTTTAGGGAGGTAGCTCAGGAACATTGATAAATTGAAGGAGTGTCTGTAAAGACATTCAAGATAGATTAGAAATATAACTGATAGAAGGGTAGAAGGGGGAACAGCTATGATGGAACAGCATTAGCCTTGGAAAGAAACAAGGCTTTTTTCTTTGAAACAAAAGTAAAGGAAGTAAAAATGGCATAAACATGGAGAAGGAAGAAGTTAGGGAATGAATCTCCTATTCTGTGGTGAGTTGAGGTGAGATCACCTAACAGAGAAATTTGGGTATGATTGGCTAAGGATTAGAAGAGAGTGCTTAAGTTTGTTAGCCATTGGAAATGGAAAAGTGTAGAAAGCTAGAGGTGATGAATAGAATCTTACTTTTATTATTTTAACTATTATTTATTATCTATGGTGTGTTGGACATTAGAGTGAAAGGAGTGAGTAAAACAGAGGGCCCTGATCTCTTGGAGCTTATTAAATGCAATCAGTGTATTTAGCCTGTAAATAAAACCTAAAAAGAATACCAAGAATATATCAAAATATTTGAAGGGCTACCAGGTATGTATTGGGTGAGAAGACCTGCCTGTCCTATGATCTACTGAAACACAAAACTAAGACCACTAAGTAGAAAGCAGACCAATTTATAGGAAGCAGTTCTTAACTCAAAATAAGAAATGCCTTTAGAGGGAGTGAGTTCCCTGTTATTCTGAAACATTCAATCAGGGAACAGGTAGCCATTGGCCATGATTAATAGAGATGGTTCGGGTGTTGAGAGGCAATTTGCAGTCAATGAGCTTTTAAGACTCAGTGAGTGTATGAATCACTGGGTGTCATCTCATGATGTAACTTTCAGAAATTATTGCATAGATTGTCATCCTACCTGAACTGTTGTCAATGTGCATTTATTTTATTTTAAGGATGGGGGGAACCCTGAAGAAGGTCCAAGTCTCTTTCCTTTAAAGTAACTGCTCTTCTATTTTCTTGTGATTAAGACATTTATTTAAAACCAGCCTTGATAATAAAAAGGCATATAATCACTGGTTCTCTTCAGCCCCTGTCATGACAGATTAGCATTAATAATTTAGAGAACAGCAGCATTAAAAGTAATTACAAACTGTCAGAAAGATACAAGAAATATGACATAGCTCATAGCTTCTTTTCAGACCTCAAATATTATTTGAGGAGAAAAATAATTACATTTTCCTGTTCATTTCCTAATACAAATAACTTAGGAGATTTCATAATTCTTGAAATTTGCAATTAATTCATTGCCAGAGTAATGTCAGTTTGAAAAAAGGCCTCTTTAGTCACAAATTTGCACTGTGGAATGATTCCCTAGGGCACATTCCCAATTGCCTTGTCAAGGTTCATTTTAAATGCATTAACATAGCAACATGAATAAATCAACTAATGTATAAAAATATAGATTGTCTAAACTTCCTTTAATTGTGTATGCATTTAGCTCTTTCTCCTCTGCCTCTCTAAATACTATAACCTCTTGATTTAGGTATATCTCCCTGTAAATTTCTTAAGATATCAGACTCTAGTGTGATTTTTCCTTGTGAACTTTTGTCCAACTGAAGCCTATTTTGTTCTGTATGTCCTATCGAGTGTTGCTTCTTATATGAAAAATGAGAAATGTGTCAGTATTCATATCTTAATAAAAACATGCTTTCTTCCATACCTCTCCTCTTTCTGCAGTTTTTCTTCTTTATCAGTGCACTTTTTACCCTGAGAAGAAAAAATAACAGAAATGAACACTCTCACTTAAATGCTTATTCTGTATTATTCCAGAGAAATAAGAGGAAAAAAGTGTCATTCACTAAAACATAAATATTAATTTATTACATTTAAAATTTATAATTCATGCAGTTGAACAGCTGTATTAGACACCTATCTTATGGTAGCCATGTCATCTTATATTTTGCTGTTTTGTAAAAACAAAAAACTCTTGACAAAATACTTACTCAGATTTCAGTGGAATAATTTGACCTCAGGAAAAGATTGTATGTGGCCAGCAGATTGGAATGGGGTGCTGGACTGATGCCTATGATCTTTCCACCCTTATGGTGCCTGGCATATTGCAAGACACAGAATGCTAGGAGCAGGCCAATAGTGTCATCACAAGTTGCAAAATAGTTGTGGGTATGTGAAGGGAATGTAGTAAAAACTATTGTAATAACTATGTACGGTACCAAGTGATTACTGGACTTATAGGGGAGATCACTTCTTAAATCATATAAATGTATAACCATTATGGTGTACATCCAAAACTAATATAAAATAATATTGAATGTCAACTGCAATTGGAAACCGAAAAAGACAATATCTATTAAATAAAAATAAAATAAATTAAAAAAATAAATAAGAAAAAAGGGAGGAAGAATATTATTACCTTCTTAATATTTACTGGCCCTAAAACATCACTATTTTATATGGCATATTCTTTAGGTAGAAGGTCGTATGGGTTAGTCTACATACTATCATGTGAAATACCAGTTTATATTTGTGTCAAACAATAGATCAACTTTGTTCTGAAAAAGAGAGAGAATTTGACTCATCAGTATTTACCATAGCATGTACTTACACTCTTGTCCTTTCTTTTATTCCCTCGTTGGTTCCTCTGTGATAGCCTGTCATTTGAGAAAGCTACTCTTCCTATAAAATGGTTTAAAATGACATGGTTGCATTATTTAGGGGTAAGTGTACTACATTCTTCATATAAAAAGCCTATAGTGACATAGATGCATAAATTGTGAGACAAAATCATGTTGTCCTCTCAAAACAGCTAATATAACACAACTCCCTACAAGGAAAGCCTTTTAAAATGCTGCATAATATTATTTATTATATGGGTTGTTCATACCCACCATGGAACAATAGGGGTAAGGAAAACTAGGTGATCACAAAGAAAAACATAAAAATTCACTATCCAGTGATAGTAACTATTAATAAGTTGATGTTTGTCCTTCCCAATATTTTCATGCATTTGTATCTTTTAAAACAATACTGAATATGCTGTTTAGGACCAACTTTGTTCTTTTAACAATGGATGTCTTCCCTTATTGACAAAAATATGCAGCCTTTCTAATGTCTATAGAGTATTACTTTTGTAGCATCATTTAAGCCATTTTGTTTAAGTATGCCCTAACATCGAATATAGGTAATTTCTACTTTGCTGCAATTTAAGAATTCACAGTGGAAATCTATATGGTTTCCCTGCCCACCTCTTGCATTTATTTAAGACCTTGTCTAACAGAGCCTCTTCCAGGCTTATCAGGGAATAGCTGCCCAGTCAGAGATAGGATCAAATCGAATTTTTAGTGCTCTGTGTGAACAATGTCTGACCAAAGGAAAAAAGTGAATCAGAAGGATGAAGTTGCGGGCAAAGGAGAATCTCCACAACATTTTACCCTTTCTGCTCAGCATCTTCTCTTTCTGTTAATTCTGTATCAGTAATGGTGGCAACCTGCATAACCCTTTCTCAGGGCAAGTTGTAGATTTCTTCAGGCATGGGTACTGAAGTAAAAGTTGCATTTAGCCTGCAGGGCACTTAGCCTTGTTAAATCTAAATCTATATATCTCTATCTTTGTATCTCCATGTATATCCATATCCATCTTCTATGTATGTATCTACCTGCCTATCTATATATCTATTTATGATTTGTTTGTCTAGCTGAAATTTGGAAATAAAGCCAAAAGATCTTGGCATATTCTTTTTTTCCCCTAGGTACAAAATTTTATTTTATTTTTCAGCCTAATTGAGAAATGTTTGACAAATAAAATTATAAGATATTTGAAGTGTGCATCATGATGATTTGATACCTTCAAATCCATTCAATGTCATGCTAGAGTACTGACTAGCAAGCCTGTGTAAGGGTTATTTGACTTTTTTAGGACAGTGGTTGGCAAACTTTTTCTTTAAAGAGCCAGATAACACGTCTTAGGCTCTGCAGGCCATATGGTCTCTGTTACAGTTACTCAATACTGCTGTTATTGCTTGAAAGCAGCCACAGACAGTACGTAAACAAATATGTGACTATATTCCAATAAAACTTTATTTACAAAAGCATCAGACAAACTAGATTTGCTCCATGGGCTTTAGTTTGCTGACCCCTGCTCTAGGGGAATGTAACTTCATGTGACTTCCATTTACAAATAACTGACATGGTACAAATTGTTTTTGTCTGGCAGAGATGCAAATAATTTATGTGAGATAAAAAAATAATCCCAGTGATTATGCTTTTATTGCCTTGTAGGACATTAACTAGTTTAGAATCTAAATAAGCAATCTTTGCTCAGCAATCCTCCTCCTATATGTATTGATTTTTGTAGGCAACTTTGTCATCCTGCTGATTTTCTCATTGATAAGTTAAATAAAATTTTGGCATGTGCTCATTGTTGTTTTCTTTTTAAGATTTTATTTATTTATTTTTAGAGAGAAGGGAAGGGAGGGAGAAAGAGAGGCAGAGAAACACTGATGTAAGACAGAAACATTGATTGGCTGCCTCCAGCACATGCCCCAACTGGGGACTGAACCTGAAACCCAGGCATATGCCTGGACTGGGAATCGAATTGGCGACCTTTAACTTTGTGGGATGACACCCAGCAAACTGAACCACACTGGGCAGGGCAGCATGTGCTCATTGTTTATATGAGAATTATGCTTTTAACTTTTTGAAACTTATACTTCGATAGCCTGTACTCCACAGGCAAGATCGCCCCGAAGACAAGGATTTAGAATGAGCATGACTGTCAAAGGCCAGCTTGGTCTTGCATCTGCTGCTTTCTGTGAAGAGATCTTCCTGGTGTTCTGTTGATCTCTCCCTTGCTGTGACCAGATTACTTACTGTTCCCATAGCATCACCCTTTGTCTCTAAGAAGCCCCACTCTTCAAACACAGGAACATCCTCATCGACAGAGGGATATTCTTGTTTTCATACATTTGTGACAGCTGTGCTAAGTTCATGCTGTGGCCAGTGGAATAGTTCCATTAGCAACTCAGGAAGAGTAACACATTTAGCTAGATTATTTTTAAAAAGTCTTCACACTTTTTTACTCTTATGATTTCCTCATGGAAACAGAACCAAGCCTGTTCATCCTCTCAGAGTTTAGCAGAGTACCTGGAGCTCAGGGTCACTCTGCAGTGCACACTGCCTTAGGGCTTCACTTTACTTCCAGGGAGAGTGAAAGTGCGCAGTATCCCTTTCTGGCCATGATTTTGGTCTTTTTTTCCTCCCTCCCTCCTTCCCTCCCTCCCTCCTTCCCTTCCTTACTTCCTTTAAAAAAAAAGTGCCTTGTTTTGAAAGAAGCAGTCCACAACAAAGATATACAACACCATGGGGCACAGAATGTCACATTCTTTTAGTTCCTCAAATCAAGTGTAGTCCACCTTAGCAGAAAATTCAATCATTGTCCTTACCTGAGCTACTTCTACTTTCAAACCAACCCCACAGGGTTATATAAAAGCTCAGGATGTCTTTGCAGGGCAGCATTTTTGGGGAAAGGTCCATTTCTCTTTGGCCTACACAGATTGCCACTTAAAGGCTCATTATCCCAGCCCTGATGTTCACTTGAAAGCAAAATCCTGAGGCTTCTGCACCAAGCTTGGGCACGGAACTGTGATTTTCGGTGCTAAAGCTCTTACTGTTCAATTACTACCCCAGACACTGACAATCACCCAATGTGGACTTGCTTTTGTGGGAATCCCAAAAGACTTTGTCCTTGTCTTGCTGAATAAAAATTCACTTATCCTCAATTCAAGTTATTTGTAGACATCTCAACAACTTTCTCTTCTTCTTTCTGTTTAGTATAACCCATTCAATGTCCCTAAGAGAGGAAAGACTTTTGAAAAAAGAATAGCTAGGAAGAAGGTTATTTTCTGTGTCTGGAAAGCCTATTTCTGGTTCTGGCTCAAAAACACACTCAAGTCAATGTTATATGAAGACATGGCTACTTTTGCTAAAACAAACAAACAAACAAACCAACCCAAAAAACCCTAACTTGAAGCAGTGAGAACAAAACACACGTATATATCTTATCACCCTGATTCCTGCCACTTGTTAGCTGTGCGACCTTGGGAAGGTATTTCCTTCTTCTATAATCTGGGGATCATAAAAGTATCTGCTGCCTTCCTACTTCTTAGGGTTGTTTTTAAGGATTCAATGAGCTAATAGAGGTAAAAATACTTAGAGCAGTGCTATAAAGTATTAGCTATTGTTATTATCAGCTCATTATTGTTGCTTGTGACATTTTCTGAGCTGTCCATTTTATATCATCTTGTCACATCTTAGTTAAAGCTTTCAATGTTAGCACCTTGAATACCCAAAATTACCTCCAAACTTTTCAAGAAATTAGCAATCATATTTCTTGATAAGTCCAACCCAGCCAGCTTTTCTGCCAGCCTTAAATCCAGTTGTGTTGTCTCTGGTTGAGCTCCAGACACAGGCTTTGCTTACAGATTCATACCTCCCCTCTCACAGTCAATCTGGACCCAGGCATTCATTTAGTAAAAAACTGCAGAATCATCCATACTGCTTCATTTTTTCTCTCTCTCTGTGTTGAGCATATGTGGTTAAGTTCATATAAGTTAAACATGAATAAGGACTGCTTCCAAGGTTGCCTGAAATCCATCTCATCCTAAGCACAACCAGATAAAAAATTGAAGTCCCTTTCTATTTCAGAGGGCCTTTATGATACCATTGACCAGACAGGGCAGAAAATGAAAAGTTCAAAGAATCCCTCTTTGCTACCCTCATGATGTTCACAAAAGCAAATCATCTTGCTTCTCTGTTAGGATAGTAACCAAAGAACTTCACTGAAGTCTCACATCTCCGTTGTCACAATCTTCAGTAAAATCTATGAATGCTTTATACTTGGCATTGAGGGGTGTGTATTATATAGGATGTTCTTCATCTTTGGTAGAGGTATACAGGGATTATGCAACTTTGTGTTGCTATTAAGCATCACCTATAGTCTCTGCTCATATTATGATAGCCTCCTCTAAAGGAGACATTGCAGGCAAATATTAGCCACAAACATTCAAATGGGGGTAGAAAAACACAAGAAAATGGTATGCTGGATCTGGAACCCAGAGATTTGGGGTTTTTCCTGCCTTTGTCACTCATCAACTGTGTGGTCTCAAGTGAGTCCTTTCCCCTCTCTGAGACTCTTTTTTTTTTAAATCTGTAAGAGTACAGTATTGTACATGATGACTTCTCAGCTCTACTGGTCTATATTCTGTGATTCTACTTAATCAGTGTGAACCCTTGAAACCTTCCTATTACAGGAATAATTTTGGGGAATGGACCATAGAATGTTACTGTTTCTTGGGCACAGTCACCTGGTGTAGGCAGTGTGGTAATTTCAGTTTCCTTTTGGGAACTACTTCTGCTCTAATTTTTATTTGTGTTATTAGGTGGCATTGAATTCACAATCTCATCCGCAAGATTATTCTGTGCCCCTTTCAACAATGACTGGTTGAAGGACAGGCATGTGACCCACTTTGGTCCAATGAGAGACACTTCTGAGACTTTTGATGAAACTATTGGAAAGAGAAACACTTCTCCTCTTCTGGCATTGGTAAACAGGTAAGCCTAGATGGCCATCTTCGATATAACATGGAGAGAGCGTGCAGGGAAATGAGGTTTAAAAATGAAGCACACACAAATACAGAGACATACAGAAATAGAATTAGAGATCATATCCTGCTGGCATGTTAAGTCCCTCGATCCTGCCTTTCCCCCAGACTTTACAGTTATAAGAGCCAGTAAATACCCTTTTTGCTCAAACTGTCTTGAGTTAGAGTTCCGTTAATTGCAACTGAATGATGCTGACTAACACACTCAATGCTTCCATTGAGATGTGGAACAGAAGAATTTGCTCACCTCTAATGGCATGGATTGAGGTTCGGGAGTGAGAGAAGGAGGTGTGATTTCAGATGGTGGAGAGTTGCATGGAATAGGGAAAGAACACACAATGCTATGCTATGCTTTTCATACATTTTTTCCCGTTTAATGTCATACCCCTATAAAGACGTTGCTATTTTTATTATCTCCAGTTCCAGAGGATAAAACTGGGAAATAGACAATAGGTGGTAGAGCTGAGGTTTAAATCAGACATTGGTCTCTGGAGCTGGAGCTCTTGACAGTTGAACTAAAATTCTCTGGGTGATTTTTCTTTCCTAACTCTCTGACTAGCTTAGCACATAGCTATGGTGGAGTTGTAATGTGAGTCTAGGCCAGCCGGACTCCAGTGCATGAGGGAGTGTGCCATAGAAGAGTGGATGGAGATCTGTAAGTGGAGGAGTGATGTGGTTTACATAGAAGCATAGAAGATAACTATCCCCCATACCCTGGTATTTACATTTAATATTCTAAAAACCAAAGAGGAAAAAATTATTCAAAGAAATTAATTTTTTAATAGAAACAGTTTCTTGCAACTTTGACAACATTATGATCTATTCACACATTTTTAAACTGTTAAATAATTTAGCAATAAATTTTGAAATGAGAATATATTACATATACCCACATCAACATTTTATGAAGCACGTTGCTGTTTATTAGTTATCATGCAATGTGTTTCAGCATATCTGTTTTTGATAG
The DNA here is from genome assembly GCA_004027735.1 of Carollia perspicillata. NCBI lineage: Eukaryota > Metazoa > Chordata > Mammalia > Chiroptera > Phyllostomidae > Carollia > Carollia perspicillata. The sequence continues at coordinate 12,080 of PVKM010024066.1, forward strand.
TCAAATAGATCATTTGAATACTTACTTTCACATATAATATACATAAACTCACACAATGCTGAGGCTGCCTCTAAGAATTTCTATTATTTTTCTTTTTCCCCTTCTGCTTCATCTGCTGTGCATTTATTTTATATAACGTCCCCCATTTCACTATAAAGAAAAGATCCACAAGGGGAGGGCCGTGCACTGCACAGTAACTCTTGTATCTTTGCGGTGCTTGACACACAGTAGGCACGGAATAAAGTTTGTTAAGTGAAAACATTATATAATTCAGTTTATCTCAAGTTATAAATAATACCAAACATATTGTAAAAAAGTAATTTTTAAACTAACCTTATTAATTGAAGTTAAAATATAGCATGACAATAGCATAATTCATAAGTGTACTACTTGATGGATTATTATAAATTAAACACACTGATATTACTGCCACTCAGATGAAAATAAACAAAACCAATATCGGCTTCCCAGCAGCCACCTTACATGTCTCCTCCAGGTAACCACTATTCTGACTACTACCTCTCAGTCTCTTTTCAAACCTAATATAATTAAAATCATAGAGTATACTGTTTCATGCCTCCTTTTATTAAACTCAATTTTTGGGAAATTTATCTATATAGCCCAGTGTAACAGTAATTAATTCCCTTTCATTGTGAATAGAGTTCTACTATAACAATATATCATAATTTATGTATTTATTCTACTATTAGTGGACTTTGGGTTGTTCCCAGTCTTTTCCCTATTATGAATAATGCCACTATAAACATTTTTATACAGTTTGTTTGGTGCATATAGGTATATTTCTGCTGGGTTTATACCTAGGATTAAAAGTTTGGGTTCAGTGGGCATGCATATTTTCAATTTTGGTAGATATTGCCAAATAATTTTCAAATTAGTTGTACCAATTCATATTGTGGATGCCCTGCGGTGAAAGGCCACCAGGAATATACCTGTGGTCAAACAAAATTAGGTTCATTGATTTGTTGCAACAAGGGAGAATGCATGCCGTAGAATTGTGGAGTGTTTTAGGAAAAAGGTGTTACAAAGACTTTTTCTAATATTTGTGCTTCTCGTAGGTGACTTTGGGGAAGAGTTCAAGGAAGCCGGGCTTTGTTCTTGATTAGATGCTGTCAGGAAGTGGGGTTAATTCTAATTGGGCTTTTAGATAATTTTTATCCAGAAAGCAGGAAAAATGGATTGAGGCTAAACTGGAATTTGGGAAGGAGCAGAATTCACTCATGTTAGTGGATAACATGAGTGGATTCACTCATGTTAGTTTTACTAAGCTTTTGTAACAAATTGTCACAAATTGAGTGGCTTAAAACAATAAAAATATATTTTCAAATCATTTTGGGGGCCAAAGTTCTAAAATCAAGGTGGCACTCCTTGGCATGATTAGCTGACAATAACAATATTTAACACTTTACAGCACCTCTCTCTGTGGTCATTTTGCATGGCTTCTTCACAGCATGATGGCTGAGTTCCAAAAGCAAACCTCTCTGATTTTGCCTGTGGGAAATAATAGAAAATATATAGTCACATGCCAATTAATGGCGGAGTTACGTTATGAGAAACATGTCATTACACAATTTCGTCATTGTGCGAACATCAGAGATCTAGATTATATAGCTTACTCCACACCTAGGCTGTGTGGTACAGCCTACTGTTCCTAGGCCCCAAACCTGTGCAGCATGTAACTGTCCACGAGATTAGAGGGAGCACAAGAGAAAATGATGCAGTCAGAGAGGCAGTAAGTAAACACAAGATGCAGCAGGCTGCCATCAGCCTACCAGGGCATACTGTTTTTACAGCAAAACTTTTATAAGTAGAGAGAGTATACTCTAAAATAATGATAAGAAATGTAGTATCACGAGTATATATAAACCAGTGAAATAGTTGTTTATATTATTATCAAGTATTATATACTGTACACAATTATTTGTGCTATCCTTTTATATGACTGACAGTGCAGTAGGTCTGTTTACACTAGCATCACCACAAACATGTGAGTAATATGTTGTGCTTTAATGTTGTGCTGGTTTCGGTGTCACTAGGTGATAGGAATTTTTCAGCTCCATTATAATCTTATGGGACCAACCTTGTACATGAGGTCTCTCTTTGACCTAAACTTGTAATACAGTACATGACTGTGTATTGGTTTCTGCACCCAGTTCATGGCACAAAGCTCCTAAAACAAATGCAATTTCCTAAGTGATAAGAGCACTAGGAGCATCTTTTTTTCTAATGTTTGGTTTTTGACTCTGGTTTCTAACACAGAGCACCTAAATGCATCAGAAGTTCCTAAGTGATGTGAGTGTCTTTCGTCCAAAGAGGCAGTGCTTTCTGGGCTCCTAGATGGGGACTGGTCACCAGGAAGACCAAGCCACGATCAGTAGCTTAGACTTTCAGCTCCGCCCTCTGTTCTCCAGGAAGACAAGAGGGGCTAGGCATTGAGTTCATTATCAAACATGTCTACATGATGAAGCCTCCACAAAAGTCCCAAATGTACAGGGTTCAGGGAGTTTCCAGGCTTGTAAATACATGGAGGTGCTGGAAGAGTGGCATACCCCAAGAAGGCAAGGAAGTTCCACACCCCTTCCCACGAACTTGTCCTGTGTCCTGCTTCCATTTGGATGTTCATCTGTATTCTTTATCATCTTCTTTTATAATAAATCAGTAAATACACAAGTGTTTCCCTGAGTTCTGTGAGCCATTTTAGCAAAATATGGAACTGAAGGAGGGGGTTATGGGAATCTTGATATATAGCCAGTCAGTCGGAGGTATAGATGACAACCTGGGACTTCTGAAGTGTGTGTGTTGGGGGGAAGGACAGTTTCATGGGACTGAGCTCTTAACCTATGGGATCTGATGCTAACTCTAGGTAGACAGTGTCAGAATTGGATTGAATTATAGGAAAACCAGCTGGTGTTGCAGAGAATTAATTGGTGGGCGGGGGGGGGGGAACCCACATTTGTTGATCAGAAGTCATGTGCTCTGTGTGACTAGTAAAGGAGAAACCCATAGGAGGTATGTTTTTTCTTATACTCCTTAGAATCATGGACCATGCCTTCTACCACAGGCCCACCTAGGTTCAAGGGAAAGAGGTGGTAGTCCCTGCCACTTGATGGGAGGGATGTCAATGTCACTCAGCCAAAACGAGTAAGTGCAAAAGTTTCTATTGTGATGGGTATGTTTGGAAAAAAATTGCCACAAATCCTAGATCTATCACATACCATCTACATGTTTTTGGAAATTCCTTGAGCCTCTCTGAATCTTAGTTTTATTAGCTACAAAATGGAGAAAATAAACACTTTTTGAAGCATTTTATAAATAGGTAATTTTGGTAGATAATATAGTACCACTGACCAATAGTTATTTAAGAGGGTGAAGAGCTGCAAAGCTGTGGCTTTCATAATTGCCTGGTTTATGCCACTTCTTTGCTTGTCTTGCTGGGCTGTGAGCCTACATGGTAGAATGTTCTAGAGCTGAGTATCACTTCTGGCACTTTGTAGGCCCTAAACAAATATCTGTTGAAGGAGTGAACAGATGACCCCAAACATTTATTTGTATTCCCATTACCCTGTAAAATCCAAACTCATTGTTCTGCCCCTCACCTGTATATCTGGCTCCCACTGATTCCTCCAGCCCAATCTACTGTTGCCTTGTTCTTTGTCGCCTTCTTCCATCCTGTGTTCTTTCTGTCTCATTGATGTATCATGTCTTTCCTCATCCATTGCCCTCATTTGGGACCAGTTCCCTTTCCTTGCTGCTTTTCTTCTTTTCTCTCATTAACTTATCATTTTTGGGTCTTCATTTAAATGTCTGTTCTCCTAAAAGTCTTCCTTTGACTTACCAGACTAGACTACTTACCCCTGGTGTTGTATCTAGGGACACCCAATAGCCTTCTTCTTTTCAGAGCCCTTGTCTACATTGAGATCAAATAGTAGCTTGAGTTTTGTCTATACCATTAGACTACAACCTCTTCTCCATTATAGTATATCATTCAGGCCTACCCAAGGGCTGACACATGGTAGGACCTCAACAACATTTGTTGAATAAATGTGGGGTTAGATTGCATCTTAATTTTTCTAACACAATATTTGAAGGACCAGAATGCTCACCTGTTTACATGGACCAGAGGGAAGGGAACATTTACATCAGTGGTATGTTTTAGCTTCATCCATGGATCCAGTGTTGGATAGACACAGGCATGGTTCCTACTTGATTCATCTCACCATTAACTCCCTGCCTTTATCTTCTGCTCCTCTTCCCTGGTCTACTTTGCTCCAGCCACACACATTACTCCCTTTGCCTGGAAAGCTGTTTCCTGAGATATCCTCATGGTGTGTGCACCTCCCCAAGTTGCTGCTTTATGTTTAATGTTTTATTTTTACTGAGGACTTTTAATGCCACATTTAAAAAATTGCATAAGCTACCCCCAGAAAGATCATTCTACTTTCCCTGCTTTATGTTTGTTTACACTAATCCTCACCAACTAACACATTATATATGTTTTAATGTTTGTGTTTTTCTGCTAGAACATGAACTCTACAAGGAGAAAAACATGTTTTTTGTTTGCTTTGTTTCCTGCTGTATCCTTCATGCTTTGAACAAAGCCTGGCAGATAGTACCTATCCAATGAATAGCCACTGAATAAATGAATGAAGGAAGGAAAGAAAGAAAGAATGAGTAAATGAACAGGTAGAGATGAAAACATGCTAGTAATGTGTTGTTGATCCAATGTGGAATTCATGGTCCAATGTGTGGTTTATAGAAATAACTTGGAAGTCTTACAGACATTGGCCAAGAGCCCGGTAATGAGGGTAACGAGATTCTATTCTAAGATTTAAGCCCAGAATCAATGCATAATGGGTCTTAACAACTGGAAAAGAGGAGACGGCTTCCAGGCTATGAGACATCTCAGCAATTTGGTTGAATAAATAGACATATCTAATTGAAAAATGTGTTGTCCAAGGGGATTTTAATCTGATCATAAAAGCAGAGAGAAAGAAAAATCTTGGAGGCAGTTTTTGGTATTGGACATCCAGACTCTGTCCAGGCAAAAAGAGAATTGTCAACCAATTTGGGACATTGTGGTCCCACTGGCAAGGGTATCCCTCGTGGAGATGGTTGAAGGAAAAAGAGTAAATTGACTTTAGTTGGCAAGACCATTTCAGAGTGCATTGGCTGTATCAGGTTATGTCATTGATACTTCTACAAATCAAGTGCCTTTTGATTTCATTAAACTTACAGATAAAATAGATTTGGCCTCTTGTACGTTGAACTGTATAAAGAGACTGGATTAATTGGGAGAAATTTCTGAAGTTCCTATGCCAGTCACTTATTATTTTGCATTAATATGTTGACATTCTAGTTTTTAACAAGTCTCATGAGATTTAGTAATGCAATTCCACATCTGAGAGAAGGAAACATCCGCTGATCTTTCTGTGCTTGAAAAGTCAGCTTTCTGAGACTCCAAGATAGAGGAGTTGGCCCTTAGAGACCAGTACATTCACCAAAGGAATGAATTCCACTTTGTGAAATACAGACTACTGACCTGTTTTCTAGCGGTTGACCTGCATCTGCATTTGGGAGCCTGTGCCCATGTCTCCAGAAGTTTTCCTCTATGTGGAACATCTGATCTCCAGCTGCTGTTACACCAGATTCTCTTGCTTGTGAGCTGATGATCATTTAAGCATTTTAGGTTTTAGTTTTAGGTATTACCACACATGTAACACTTTTTGCAGATGTGCCTTTTATAGTTGGGGAAGTTACAAAATGTTTAGACCTTAGCTCAATTACTTCCTCTGACCCAATGACCCCTACCCCCCATGTAATACTTTTAACTTGTCCCTTGATAAATTTATATTTATATTTCTAATTTTCTTATCAGATGCAAGGCCAGAGTAAAAAAAAATGGTCATCTGTTATGTATAGTCTAAATTGGAAATGGTGTGATTAAGCTGCCATTTTAAATTAGTAATGTCCGTGGGGAATATGGTTCCTATTTCTCTCACTTTCCCTTGAAATCAACTTCATTCTGGGGCTTTCTTCTTACTTCACACCTGGGCATTCTAGGATTTTTTTCTTGTTTTTTGTATATTTCAACGTAGCAAGGTGGTCAACACACCTTGCTGTGTGACCAAGATAGGGAAAAGGGAGGGAAATAGTTAAGAACTGCAATATTTGGGGTGATGACAACCCAGCAATGCATGCCATAGACTACTTAGGGGAGGTAAAGGCCTTGCTTAATCAACTTGACTGGGGAACTGGGCATTCCAAGATACTTATCTGGCATTTGGGGACTTTTTAACATTTTATTTAAAAAGTTGCTTAGTAAGAAGAGTGAAGCTGCCACCATATCTATACACACAGTTTTTAAGGCAGACATTAGGAGGGTTAATTTTTGTTTAACAGTCTAACTAAACTGTCAAATGGTATCATTTAGAATGTATTCATCTCCAAGTAACAAAATGCCAATTAACAGAGGCTTAAATAATAAAGGCACTTAAATATATCAATAACAAGAAGTTGGTTTAGCAGATCAATAAGGTCAGAGTTAGGTTTAGTGTCTTTAAGATTATTTTTGGCCTTTTCTTCATGAGGAAAAAATAGTTGCCACGCTCCAAGCATCAGCCTTGCATCCCAAGCCGAAAGGCAGGGCAAAAAGACTTTCTCTTTTCGAGACTCTATTGTTTGTATCAGCAAAGAGAAAGAAACTTCCCAGCAGATTTCTCAAGTCTCATTGTATAGATCTTGATTACATGACCATGCCTGGGGCGATTGCTGGTCAGTAAGAAAGGCATTATTACTACAGTGGTTTAGATCAACCTGAAGCTGAAAAGAGAAAGACCAACCTGATGCTCTCCATGAGATGAAGAGATTTCTGCTCTCTAACTCAATAAATAACATGGGGTATACTAGATGGGTGGGTAGAAATGAAAAGGTCTTCAACAAGTATATTTGAGGAATTATATGAAAGGACTTTCTAAAAATTATTCTTAAATATGTAAGGATAAAATTCTAAGAAATTCTTCATGGAGGGGAGAGGAGAGAGTGGTTGGGAATGATGGGGTAGGCAGTTGTCCAGGTAAAAGTTCAGCATCAATTGACCTGTCTCTAGAATATTCCTATCATGTTTCCTCGAATTAGCCTGCATTTGGGGTATAAATCACAGAGAAACATCAGCCCCCATGATGTTTCCTCCACAGCATAACTGTCACTTGTCACAAATGACTGACTAAAGTCCACCAACCTTGAACGGCTCCATAAGGTCACTGCCTATTGTCCTCTGTTATGATGTTGAGGCATGGACCACCAACTTTCAAAACACCCCATGCTCTTATCCAGGGTGGCACCCTGTGCACAAATGCAATGCCCAGAGTGTGCCAGGCTGACATAATTTCTTCCGAGTTAAAAGTGGAGTATTAAGTAGTGACTGGAATTTGGCAGAAGGGAGAAGCAATCACATTGTCTATAAGAATGTGAAGAATCATGGTTATTAGATAAGCCAGGGGAAAGAGCAAAATTGCATAGGTATGAAGGAAGAGTTTTTGTCTAGAGTGGCTGAAAAATACACACCTCACAGAGGGGATAATGTTACTCTAGGGCAGAGGTGTTAACAATAAAGGGAGAATAAAGGAGAGGATCCATGGCCAACTTGCAAAAATGTGGTTCAATTTTCTGTGGAAGTGCTTGACAACACCTTCAAAATGAAGATGTTGGTGTAAGATCAACTGAGGTTCATTCTCTGAGCTTGGAGCCATTTCTAAAGGAGCTAAATAAAAATGTAGCAATTAATTGAGACATATTGTATGTAAAATTTGTGTAATGCCAGATGGAAGGAGTCCTGTCTGCAATTGTAGTGGAAAGAGCTTTGTTTATCAAGGACTGACCTTGCATAGTGCATTCATGATCTCATTTAATTTTTACAATCACTTATTGAAACAGGTGCTTTTATTATCTCCTTTTGACAGATCAAAAAGATTGTAGCTTAAAAGGCTTAACTAGTAAGTGGGAAGGTCAGGATGTAGACCCAAGCTATCTGAATCCAAAATCTGCATTCTTAACCTCTATTCTGTACTGTCAGCTGAAATTAAAAATACTGAGGTGATACAAAGAAATTAGAACCCCAATTGGATAAACCGAGTACTTGGGTTTATGTGTGCTCCAGAAGTAAGATGATGCTGTAGATTTAGAGGTATGTATATGGACTCTTCCACTGTAAGTGACAGATCCCCAGAGAGTCTCTGCAGAGCTGACTGCTTAACTACTCTATTATAGTTACTGATGTGCTTAATTGGAAGTTACAAGTTCATATTTAATAAATAGATTTTGTTTTGTACACCATTGTGATTTGGAGTTTTACAGCAATGCAGCTGGGAATATGGTGGATTTTATAGCTCCATCTTGGCTAGAGAAACAGTCTTGCACTTGGGAATATAGTGGTATCCAAGCCAATATTCATGTTTGGAGCCTCACCAGAGTCAGCTAGTTTCCCATGGAGGAAAGCCATTAGTGAGAACTATGAATCACCGGGGAACCGGATCAAGGAGTGTGGTTGGATCCCTGCAAACCTTCTTCACTTTCAGAAACCTGACTCCTACTTGGGTGCTGCTGTTGATAGGGTCCTTGTGCTCTCTTCATGTGTGTGGATGGTCTTCATTATACAACTGAGGGGAT
>PVKM010024067.1:0-20759 GCA_004027735.1 Carollia perspicillata
CACAAAAAGGAATAAAAAACATCCAAATTGGAAAGGAAGAAGTAAAACTATTATTGTTTGCAGATGACATGATAGTGTACACAAAAAGTCCTATAGTCTCCACCAAAAAACTACTCAACCTAATAAGTGAATTTGGCAAAGCAGTGGAATACAAAGTCAATATTCTGAAATCGAAGGCATTTTTGTACACCAAAAATGAAATATCAGAAAGAGAAACTAGGAAAAAAATCACATTTACTATAGCAACAAGAAAAATAGTCCCTAGGAATAAATTTAACCAAGGAGGTAAAAGACCTGTACTCAGAAAACTATAGAACACTGAAGAAAGAAATTAAGGAAGATACAAATAAATGGAAGTATATACTGTGTTCATGGATTGGAAGAATTAACATCATTAAAATGTCCATACTACCCAAAGCGATCTATAGATTCAACACAATTCCTATTAAAACACCAATGGCATATTTCACAGATGTAGAACAAATATTCCAAAAATTTACATGGAAGCAAAAAAAGACCCTGAACAGCCTCAGCAATCTTGAGGAAGAAGAAAAAAGTAGGAGGGATCACAATACCTGGTACCAAACTATATTACAAAGACATTGTAATTGGAATAGTCTGCTACTGCTATAAGAACCAACACATAGGTCAATGGAACAGAATGGAGAGCCCAGAAATAAACCCAAGTCTCCATGGTCAATTAATATTTGACAAAGGGGGAATGAGCATACAATGGAGTGAAAACAGTCTCTTCAATAAATGGTGTTGGGACAACTGGACAGGTCCATGCAAAAAAACAAATGAAACTAGATCACCAACTTACACCATACACCAGAATACACTCAAAATAGATAAAAGACTTAAATATAAGTCATGACACTGTAAAAGTTCTAGAGGAAAGCTTAGGCAGGAAAATTTCAGACCTACGTAGCAATATTTTTGCCAATATATCTCCTAGGGCAAGGGAAATGAAGGGACAAATAAACAAATGGGACTACATCAAACTAAAAAGCTTCTGCATGGCTAAAGAAACCATCAGCAAAATGAAAAAGGAAGTGACCATATGGGAGAACATATTTGCCAATGATACATTGGACAAGGGTTTGATCTCCAAAATATATAAAGAACTCATATGACTCAACACCAGGAAGATAAACAATCCAATTAAAAAATGGGCAAAGGACCTGCACAGACAATTCTCCAAGGAGGACATAGAGAGGCCCAGAGACATATGAAAGGATGCTCAATATCACTAATCATCATAGAGATGCAAATTAAAACCAAAATGAGATATCGCTTCACACCTGCTGGAATGGCTACCGTAAATAAATCAATATACGAGAGCTGGCTAGGCTGTGGAGAAAAGGGAACCCTAGTGTACCATTGGTGGGAATATAGACTGGTGCAGACACGTGGAAAACCATGTGGAATTTCCTTAAAAATCTGAAAATGGATCTGCCTTTTGATCCAGCAATTTTGCTGCTGGAAATATATCCTAAGAATTCTGAATCATCAGTTCAAAAGAACTTATGCCCATCTATGTTCATAGCAGCACAAATTACAATAGCTAAGTGCTGGAAGCCCCTTAGGTGCCCATCAGTAAATGAGTGGATCAAAAAACTGTGGTACATTTACACAATGGAATACTATGCAGCAGAAAAAAAGAAGGAACTCCTACATTTTTGTGACATTAACGGAACTGGAGAGCATTACGCTAAGTGAAATAAGCCAGTCAGTGAAAGACAAATACCATATGATCTCACCTATAAGAGGAATCTAATGAACAAAATAAACTAAGGAACAAGATAGAATCACAGGGATTGAAACATGGAACGGACTGAAGGTGACAAGGGAGGAGCTGGGAGGGGGATAATGGTGGAAAGAAGGCGAAAGAACTAGACTAAGAACATGTATGGATGACCCACGGGCAAGGATAACGGTGTGGGAACTGACAGTGGGAGTCAGGGGTGGGATGGGCAGAAGAGGGTGAAGGGGGAAAATTGGGACAACTGTAATAGAATAACAATACAACATGATTTAAAAATAAGTAAAATAGCCATGATAAAACATTAGCCATGTGAAAAAAGAAAATAAAACCAAAGTATAGTGTCCTCAACTACAAAAATTTGGTTTTGGATAGCTGAGTTCTCAGGAGTATATGCAGGTGTTGATATAGTCTGCACGTGCTCTGTCAAGTTCAGTTGAAATTGGAGCAATAGATGTAATTCAGGTGTTGTGCTGTGTGGATTTCCCCAATAATTCCCCAGACTCTTCTGGATCAGATATTTAAGTTTACAGAGAACGACCAGCTCTCCACTCCACACTTCCTTCAGATTTGGAGGACATCCGAAACAGTTGACACGTACAAAAATGTATGGAGTCCTTGTATTCATTCACACAGCTTCTGATGATGATGTGAGTGATACCACTAATAACAATAGGGTTTTATGAATATTGACTGAGTTCATTTATGTTGAGTAATTAGAACAGTCCCTGAACATGATAATGACTATGTAAGTGTTGGCTATTATAGTTGTTGTTAGTGGGGCTATCAATATTTTCATTGCCAGATAGCAGAAACTGTCCATAGAGAGCCGAATGAATTTTCATAAAGGGCAATTTTTGAATTATGCACAATTTTTGAATTTGATAATAGCACAAAGCTACCAACTAGGTTTAGAATGATGGTGTCTGATTTACAACGCTTTTTTTCTAGCCATATCTCTTAAAACTTGTTTTATGCCAAAAGGGATTGTCCTCACTCAAAATTAGCCTCAATGACCACACTATTAAAAAAATAGAATACAATCAATCACAAAATTAAATTATGCAAAAAAGAAAATATGCCAGAGCATGCATGTTTTCCCTGAAAAGGATATTTCTCACTGCCATTTCATCTATTTATCTCTGTTGCACAACTTTTTTAAACAATGAAACTATGTTACTTTTTATAATAGACAAAAGAAACAGATTTTCATTTTTGAAACCTGGACAGATATAATCAAAGATACAGCAAGATGCCCAATAAAATATTATTTAATTTTTTTACTGTTTTTATTTTCTCAGGTGCAAGGAAAGTGGCAGTATCCTTTGGAAGAGCTCTTTGTCCTATGACACTGATTTGAATGGAGCCCAGGTGGGCAGTGAGCAAACACTGTCAGCACTGAACAACATCCGACCCCTAGGAAAGGGCTCAGGCACTTTGGTTCTGTCATTGGCTTTTCTGTAGCCACTGATTCATCATTTGTAAAGATATTCTTCCATCAGTAGGTTTCCTTTAATTATATAGTGATATTAATTCATATGAAAAATAGCTATATGCATAGAGCTGTTGTGTATATATTTATATGTAAATATATGTGTATGAGAGTATACTTACATATAACTATTTATATTAATTCAAATTTAAGTTAAAAAAATCTATCTTCATGGCTCAAAATTTTTAAAAAGTTGCTGTGAAAAATCTTACTCCCTATGCCTATCCCACTATTACAGTTCCCTTCTGTAGAGGCAAAGAGTGCTTTTAGTTGCTCGTATATCCTTCTAGAGATGTTTTACGCACATGCAAATAAATGCATAGATATAATTTAAAAGTTATTGTTTGGGAAGAACAATGTTCTGAGGAATTTGTGGAAACTGAATTTCTCTTAATAGAGCCATATTCCAGTTGAGGAACACTTTTAAAAAATATTCCAAAAAGTGGATGCAATCAATCATCCTATATTCGTAATTATTAAGTTCCTACTATGTGTAAGGCCCTGTGCCAGCTGCTTCCTGTCCTGTCCACTTGCCTTTAAAATTCTTCCTGTGCATCTTGTCCTTCAGAGCTGTGTGCTCAAACATCGCCAGGTCAGAGATGCCTTGCCTGACACCCACCGGAAAGTAGCTCGCCCTCCAAACATGGTTTATTTCTTCTAGAGCTCGGGCAATTCTATCATTTCTCACTAAATTTTCTTTTGAGAGTGAAAGAGAGTGCTGATATTATCACACAGGGGTGACAGGGATAAACTGGAACTGGGAACTGGGATGGTTGGCCACCCTATTCATAGCATTTACTGCTTCACAGCAATTTGCATCCCAAGGAAATGGAAATGAACCTGTCCATTTATTTGCTTACTTGTAAGCTCCATGAAGCAAAAACTTCATCTGCTTGTTCTAGGAACACATCATGTAGAAGAGTCCTTCACATATAGTAAGTAGGTCCTGAATAAATATTTGTGGACTCAATGGATGACCCCATCAGGCTTCTTGTTCTGTGTAGAACTGAGCATCCTTTGGTTGGTATTGGGAAACTGAAAAGCCACGAAGGGCAAGTTTGCTCAGAATGTTTCCTCCCTCAAGATAGGAGCCAGCTTTCAATATTCAGATCTCAATCTTGCAGCACTTCTTGTAAAGAAATGAGTCTGGTAGATATGTATGTGAAGTGTCAACTGTTCTGTCACTTGTAAGGAGATCTAGGTGCTGTGGTCTCCGAGATAGGCCTGGTGTGGGGAGCAGACCAGCAGGATGAGAATAGTCCTGGCCTAGCTCGATTCACTGATCAGTTGATCTGTAGAAGACCTGTCTCCAAGCAATGAAACAGGTGTGTCCATGTGACTCAGTCCACAGGAGACAAGGAAGAACAACTTTAGAGCAGCCAGCCATCTGTGCTTATTCTTCTCCCAAGAAGGCCAGGAGGCCAGCGGGATACAAAGGAACAAGCACCTTTCTGTGTCTGGTGTGGACACACACACACACACACACACACACACACACACCCCAACTACCAGATTCCAAGGGCCACAGGAGTCACTTTTGGCAAAGGAGACTGATGCATTTCTTTGCTATCTTACCTAAAACCAGACCAATCTTTTTAAGCAGCAGGCATAGGTTTTAGGGGCTTAGTAGCTCAATTTAATTTTTCCTTTTTCTCTCCAAACAGAGAGGACTGTGTCCTGCATTATGCTGATCCGTGGGAGAATTCCTGTAGGAGGGAGAGGCTGAAACTCTGGCTTAGGGTTACTAAACAGAGCTTTCATAATAAATGTGTCAATGTCATGTCTGAAAGATTCGAATGCTTCTCTATCACAAACATATTGCTCACACTTTATTAGAGAAAAATAGTCTGTTTTCCTATCAGAATAATAATAATAATTAATAATAATAATAATAACTATTATTATTAATTTTCTTAAGCCCTTCAATTTTATTGTGGGAACTAAAGCCCAGAAAGGCTGAATAACTTGCCTTCCTCAAAATCAACCAAGAGAAGCTCCTGGTTTTAGAAGTTAGAACCTCTCCTAACACTTGACTTTAGGTATGAGTGTTGAGTACGGTTGACACCTTAGACGTTTAAGCTGTGAAGGAACTTCTGGCACATATTTAACCAATTGAAATTATTTTCCCTAGCTCATGTCATGCTGACAGCTTCCAAAACCTGTGTCTACCTTTCTTCCCTACTATAAAAAGGGGCTTATTAGTAAACCTGAGATTTGAAGGAGGTAATATAGATTATATGTCTGGGTTGGCTGAACTTATCGGACTGAGTATGAACTTTCTGGAGTGTAAGGGAAACCAAAAGGAGGTCTTTAAGTGACCTCTTTCCCTCTCTCCCTGTCTATTCTTATCTTCAGTTTCATCCCAGGATAGTCCCAGGAAGAGCAAGAGTAATCTTCTCTATCCTTGCTCTTACATCATGTAGTGGTGGATTCAAATGATTATAGAGCGGCAGCTTGGATGATCATTCTTTTGCAAGATTGTTTAATAACAAAACAAACATAAACCAAATATCAGCACAACAAAACTCTCTATTCTGCATGGCAAAGTGTTTGTCAAACTTCCACCGATGAGACATGTATTTCAAAAGGAGCTGACGCTGAGAAACGCTGAGAACGGTCAGTCTTGGCAGCTGGCAATGACAGGGTATAACGTATCTACCCCCAGCTTTCTGTTTAGGCCCAGAAATGAGACGTGTATGACTGTTATAATGTTGTGTAACTCCAGGATAAACATTTAATGATATCATTATTTTTTCTTTTCTAATAAAATAATGGGAAAAATCCCTGCACATAATAGTTATACTTCTGGGTTCTGCTATTTGCTGAACAAAAATGCTTTTTAGATAATTTCTAGTACAAGTCATCACCCTCCTTACTTTATGTCGTGAGAAAATATAAATACTGAGGTCTCTGAGTACAAAACTCCAGAGGTCTGTATTCAGAGGTGTGACTATACGAAGCACACAAAAATTTAGAACACTCTCCTTGGCAGCAATCCTATCTGCTGGTCAGATGTGTACCGCACTTACTTTGAAAAATCAACACAGTGCCTATTATTAGCATTATTTTACTACATAGAACCTTTTTGTTTTCGAATCGGAGTGCTACGTTTATACATGGCCAGGAATGCCTGATTGCCCGTTCAAAAGCTTTCATCTCTCTTCTCGTTGGAGACAGGTTTCATCACCTGCGGCCACTAGATGGTGCTTGTCATTGAAACAAGGGTTCTCTCTCCCATCTTTCTGCTTTCCTCAGTCGCCTATTAGGACCTTGGATGACATGAAAGAAACTTGATTGATAAGCTTAACAGTGGGTGGGTATTCTAGAAGGTCATTTAGCACAGAGAGTTATTGATTAAAAAATAAGTAAATCATTATCAGTAAAGATTACTTATACTGGTTTTCTAATTCCACTAATTTTTTTTTTTGTTCATTTATCTTGTCACCAAGCTGTGTGAACCCCAAGGCAAAAGAACAAATAAATCTTTCTTTGGGCTCATGGGAATCAAGGGATATAACTCAAATTTTAGAATAGGTGAAAAAAAGGTCTCAAGATTTATTGTCCTCACCAGGAATAGCATTAGCAAAGGTGACCGACCACATGCAGAGTTAACAAGAAAAGTTAATCAATGACCTTTCAAAGAAAAAGCACATGCATCTCAATTACTAGACAATAATCAATGGGAAAGAAAATGAAACATGCTCACTTAATTGTGGGATAGCAAACATCCAGTAATGAGAATGATAACGGATTGTTGGCTCTTTGCCAAAGACACAATTTTTCTTGTTAATTTAAGGCACACACAAAATACTTCACCCCACAGTGCTTTAATTCCCTCCCTGCTACCTACCCCACACACCAACTTTGTGCCCCTTCTGGGGTAAAATTTTGCCCATCTTGATAATGAAATGCCTCCAGGGGTTACCTATTTGTTTTGTGTGAAGGACAGTTTGATATCTTTTGCAGCAGAGTACTGGAAAGCATATGTTTCTTGGACTTTTCCTTTCCCAAACATTCTCCAATGCTGACCATTCCTGGCTGGTTCATGATTATAATGAGAAATTGCCAGCTATGTTGAAATACATAATCCACAGTGTAAAAAACTGCTAAACAGCAGTGGCAAATTCTTAATACAAACGTGGCTTCCCTTTGCCTGGGAGCTTGCTTTGGGGTTGCTGATTCTTGCTGTGAGCTTAGGTACTGAAAGTTAATTGTAACTTTAGTCTAAAAACAAACCATAACTATGTAGGCAAGTTTAAAGCTACATTTTGAAGACTTCTGTTTTGAATTTCTCATGTCACTGCAGTGAGTCATGTAAAATGTGTGAAGATACATGTTAGCCAGATTAACAACAAACAGCCAGACACAAGACATTAGTACATTTCAATCTCAGACATTCGACAGCCTTGGGTGGTTCTCAATGCCTTCTGAGCTTCAACCAAGGATTTTAAACATGCCAGAATTTAAAAAGATACAAGCTTATACCTGCTTCTCAAGCACTTGTGCGGTACAGTGGATCTCTTCCAGTTTTAAAAACTAGAAAGAAAAGCCTCTGCACCCGAATTATTTTCCTCCAGTTTTTTTTCCCCCTCCCTGTGAAGGTTTTACTAGTTATAGCTTAGTACTGAAGAACGATTTGGAACCAGGAACTGGGACTCAGTATCAGAAAGTATTTATCAAGGGCTTTATGTGGTTTGGTGGGTACTTTTGAAAATAGTTTGGTCATAGACTTCTGGAACATAAAAATATAATTTCTATATTTACATCTATATCTCTATATAATACGTACTAATAGGAAATGCGCTATATGCCCTGCTGTTCAAATCCATTAAATGGCTACTTTCTAGCCATTTAGCTACTTAGAACCTTAGATGGTGCCTGTGTTGACAGTGTGTTCACCTACGGTTTAATGGTTTACTTAACTGATCGTAATGGGGCTGGGTCATTGCTCTATTATTAGTATTATTTGCTTGGCAAAGGGGACTTAAACCTCCTTAATTAGCCTTAGGAAAGAAACTCCCTTGGGTGGCCGAAGATGTTTCCCAAACTGTTCGAGGGAGACAGAAGCCACCAGCAGCGACACAGCGAAGGACGAGGTGGAGAACCGCGCACTCCCACACATCCTTCGCTGAAGGCGCAGGGCGACTTAGCGCTGTGCCGACAGCCCTCTACCCACACTCTTTAAGTTTCATAAAGTGGCGTCAAAAGTGATCCGGGGCTTGGAAACGCGAGCAACTTCAGTTTTGCTTGAGAACATAAGCTTTCCCCAGCGGGAACTCTTGTGAAACGGACATAAACCTGGACCTAGCAGCCTTCTCGGCGCTGGAGAGAGAAGGAACCCGGGGAGGCGAGCGCGGCCGGTCCGGAGCTGGCTGCTCTGCCAGGACCGGGCGGGCGCCGTGCGCGGAGCCCGAGCCCCCGGTGGAGGCGGTGCGGCCCGAGGCCCCTCCCCGTCGCCGCGGAGGCCCGGGCCGCTCACGCCCAGCAGCGGCCGGCTGCGGAGGGGGCCGGGCGGGTGCGCGCGAGGGCAGGGCAGGGGGCTGGCCGAGGCCACTCGCGGCTTTAAATATGGATCGCGGGCTCGCGCTCGTGGCACAGCCCTCCCCGGCTCCCCGTCCCCTGGCTGGCTCCCGAGGGGCGCCCGGGCCGCGCGCCGCAGCTGCAGTGTTAGTTAATGGTAGGAACAGCGGAAAGCTCCATAAATATGCAGGAACTGCAGACGGCAAAGTAGAGTAGACGCTCGCAAACGCTCACCCGCCGCGCACCTCGCGGGCCGTGCAGACAGCTCCCCCCGCGCCACCCGCTGCCCGGTCTTTGCGGGCCGTTCTGGTGCCAGTCCCGCGGGCTCCGGAGACGCTCCCGCCCCGGCGCTCTCGCCCAGCTCTCACTTCCCTCCGCCCGCAGCCCGCGCCCACCCAGGCGGCAAAGTTGTGACTTCTTGGGCGCGGGTGGCTCGCTCCCCGCTCACTCCGCGCCTCGCGCCAACGACTTCCCGCTGCTCGGCCCTGCGGCGCCCCGGCCCCGCGGCGCCCCGGCCCCGCACCTCCGGGGATCCCACGGCCGCCCGCCTCCAGCCTCGGCGGCGCCCCGGGCAGCGCTTCGGTGGCGGTTGCAGCTGTGCTGGCGGCAAAGGCGGCAAAGGCGGCAAAGGTGGCGGCGGCAGCCCCACAATTCACAGCTAAACTGGAGGAGCGACGGAAGCCCGACCCCAGGAGGTGAGCGCCCGGCCAGGGCGGCAGAGCGGGTCGGCGGTGCTGGGGGCGCGCTCCCGGGGGGCCGGGAGAGGTCAGCGGTGGGGCCGGGCATCCCCTGGGCTGCGCGCTGCCAGGGTGCGGGGGCTTCTTCCGCGGAAAAGTACTTTTTTCCCCCTTTCTGCTTAGCGTTTAGCGGAGTTTGGGTGGTCCTGGTTCTCCCCACGCTGTAAAGCCGCCTTCGCGGAGCCCGGCGTGGTTGCAGGGACTGTGGGGCCAGTGGACGCGGCGGGCTGGGTTTCAGCGCGGTGACACGTGTGTTCCCGTGAGGCTGGGTGGTCACAGCGTGGCGGGGCACCTGCTTGGAAGGGAGACGTCCCCCAACCCACTAGCGAAGGAAGCTTGGGGCACTCGCGTTGTCACCAAGACCTGGGCTCCCACTTTACTTACCGCGCGGAGGGAGAGCATTCACATCTCTCCCTGGCACGCGGAAAGTGGGGGGTGAGTCAGGCAGATTCTCTGCTAGTGGCACACACTCCTGTATTTGCAATGGGTTTGGGCGGCGGAGGCAGAGGTTAAACTGTGATTTCTCTTGGCCAGCGACAGTGTAGCTCTTCTTCAGGTACTGGGCAGCATGTGCGTCTTGGCAAGGACAGGTGATTTCTTTCTTCCTGAGTGCATTTCACCCAGCCTTTGCCAGTCCATTAATAAGAGTCACCAAAGGCAGGCAGGAGCTGAGAACCGCATCAGAAAATTGCAGCAAGTACCACACAGAAAAAGTTAGTAACAAAAGAAAACAAAAACCAAAACAATGAAACAACAGCCCTGGACCTGGCATGAAAGATGAAGGAAGCCATTCTACCTCTGGTCTACCACTGTAAGGCATTTTTTTTTTTCAGTTCCTTGTAAAATTCCTGGTTTTTCCACCCCTCATTCCTTCTCAGGGCCTTAGCTTCTCAGCGTAATTGCCTGCAGCAAGCTCTTTCCAGTCTTGACACTGAACAGCAGTTAACTTCAATTTACACTCCCTAATTCTCTCTCCATTTCACTTCAGTGCAGGAGAAAGTTACTCCTGAAGGGAAATCATTACCCCTGGGCTATACTAAACATGTTCTCTGAAATCCTGGAACAACCCCTTCCCTAGGAGACACTGCACTGTACTATATTATTCCTTTTCTTTCTATTTGGGAATTGGAGTTAGACTATTACTCGAATTAAAGAAAGCATACACTGCAAATTAGGAGTTTTTCCCATTTTGTTTTGAATAGATTCTTTAATGCCCTTACCCCAGTATTCAGTAGCTTCTTGTAGACACTGTAATGTCTCTTAACAAGGTTTCTGGCTCAGAATTCTCCTACTTGTGCCTGTCACATTAGCATTTAAATAATTTCCATGCTTGTCACAGCACTTAGATTGAGGTTATTAGTGGAGCTTCAGTTCAAGGAAACATGTCTGTTTATCATTTTTCTATAGTTTTTAAGAATTTAGAAACAAACCTGTTTACTTTCATTTTAAACTTAAATGTACTGATAGCATTCTGTTTTCTTTATATTAAATCTTGAAACTGAATGGTTGCAACTTGATCCCAGAGTCTCTGGTAAGATGTCACAAAAGTCCCACATACAGGGTGAGGCAAGAGTAGGTTTACAGTTGTAAGTGTGTGAAACACAATTTATTCTTATGTTGTTATTTATTAATCATTGCATTAGTTTCCATATGAACAACTGTAGCCCTACCTTTGCCCCACCCTGTCTATGGACTGAGAAAGGAAACTAGTACTCTTAGGAACTGTTGAGGCATAGGGCATTTATGAGAGTCAGGGGGGAGGGAGGGAGGGATAAGATGGCACGCTTTGGAAGTGCCAGGCATTTCCGCCTTGGAGAAAACAGAAAGCCAGGAACCCCTCAACATTTTGCATGAGATGTTTTCAAAATGAGGTTTTTGGTATCATGTAATGTCAGGGGTCATTCTGGAGGCTTACTAATGGTGCATAAGGCACCCCAGACAGAGAAACTGCCAGAATACACACTTAGTTTATAATGATGTATCTCTCTTAGTTCATTTTGCCAACATAAAGTCACTGTAAATGTTTGAATGTTAGTGTTACCATTTTATTCTTTTAAGTGATTAGATATATTTACAACAATGTGTGAAAAGAATACAAGGAATCATATTTAGAGAAAAAAATGTGACAGAAATTAGATAACCTTTGGGACAACTTCCAGCAGGCTCTGCTGGTAATTTTTTTTTTTAAAAAATTGAGCTCTGGCAAGTAAATGTTCAGGGTTTGATCCCTTGTTCTGATAACAAGAGAGATCATCCGGCCATACCTTGCTTGCATCTTAGAAATACTAGGAAAGGAAATGCAAGGTAACCAGTGGGTCATGATGATCAGGTCTCTCGGCTTGCCTCCGAGGGCGCTGCAGGTCAGGACTACTGTTGTCAGGGAGAGAGTCCTGAGAGAGTTCATGGCTACTTAAGTTGTGGCAATAATGCACATCATCTGCGTGTTTCTTGTAGTTCCTTTGTGTTTATTTTTAATAACATGAATGCACTCTAAGACTGGAGGTGATATTAGGATAGGGAGTGGAAAGAACAAATGGAGGAAAGTCTAATGGCAATGAAAGTTTCTAAGTATCAACAGCTTCTTCATCGCTGAGATGGAAGGAATCGGGATGTGACTTAATGGGACAAGGGGAGCTGCAGGCAGAACACATCTCATTTCTCACTGTGATTTGTGACGTTTGTGTATTGTATATTGTGGAGAGAGTCATTTAGCAACATCCAGGAAATTAATAAGACCTTAGGAAACAAGATAGCTACTATTAGGATTTTTTTTGGGGGGTGTAATGCAGGAATATTAAGGGAATGGGGTGACTAATGTTTATTTTCGTATAAGGTCAGGGCTAAGTTGTATTCCAAATACATTTTGCCTTTCTCCTAATATCTAAACACTTGATATTTGTGTCATGAAATGGAAAATACACCAATGTCCTTCTAACATGACGGTGATATTTTATACTTTGTGGTACATATAGTTAGTTATTTTTTCAACAGTGGAGTCTCCTAACCTACCCTTCTATTCACTTTTTCCCTGATGGACATTTACACGTGCATGTGTGTGCATACATGCGCCCACACGGCTCATTTGCACAGGTGGCCAATATTATTTCATGTAAAGCCGTGTTTATTTATGACTGTTATAGTGATTGTGTGACAGTGACTTTCACGGCATTTCTGTAGCCTCAGTAGTGCAATGGCACTTCAGACAAGGCATTGAAAAGACAGGCAGCCACGAATTGTGATGGATTAATTTACCTGCCATGGCAAAGCAGAGAGGAAACTTTTATTTTCCATCTCCTTCATGAACTTGATCATTTTATTCCTTAGTTATGAGGATTTAACAGCCCCTGAATTAAGTTATGTATTTGAAAAAGATGGTGGTGTAAATAGCAATGGTGGAATGTTGTAGATGTTTTCACATAAGCCGAAACCTCCTCTTGTTCTTCTTCCCTGCAAATTGAGTAGATCTAAGGGGTTATTATACTGGTAGAAGAAGCGAAGAAACAGACACAGGAAACTTTGTATGCTTTTCTTCAGCAAAATGGAAAATTACTGTTGGAGGTTGGAATGAACATTTTAGCTTTGAAGTAGTGATATCTTATTGAAGTAGTGAATGACTGTCCACAAATGAATGAATGTTGTTTTAATCGTAGCCGAAGCCACTGAAGCAGATAAAAGCTTCTCCTGGTTTAAAGTGATGGTTCTCCTTCCCTGTGGGTAACCTGCTCCAGCGCCTTCTTGCCTCAACCTTGTTTCAGGCCCCACAGTGCCAGGGGTGTTTCACTAGTGAAGAACTTTCCGTTTGCGTGTACCAGTTTTGGCTCCGGTCTTGAGTGCTAACTTTTGTTTTTCATGGAGAATGAATACAGAAAGAAGTAACATGAACTTAGGATGTTAAAGGAGGTAGATAATCACCAACTGATACTTCTCTCTTTTAAAGAATTTTGTAGATTACTTTGTAAAATAAGGCATATCCTTAGTGTAACTTGAAGTTCTTATCAGGCTTTAAAAAGATTTTAGCCTTGGCTGATGTGGCTCAGTGGGTTGAGTGCCAGCCTGCCAACCAAAAGGTCACTGGTTGGATTCCCAGTCAGGGCACATGCCTGGGTTGCATAGAGGGTGCGCGCAAGAGGCAACCACACATGGATGTTTCTCTCCCTCTCTTTCTCCCTCCCTTCCCCTCTCTCTAAAAGTGAATACAATTTTAAAAAAGGTTTTAATTTGATGATTTTAGAGGGGGGGGAGAGAAAGGGATAGAGAGAGAGAGATTTGTTGTTCCACTTACTTATGCATTCATTGGTTGACTCTTGTATGTGCCCTGACCTGGGATCAAACCTGCAACCTTGGCATACAGGGATAATGCTCTAATCAACTGAGCTGCCCATCTAGGGCACACCTTAAAATGATTTTAAATAAAACTCATAATAGGACATAGGACTTCCAGTCAAGATGGGAGCATAGGTGGACATGCTTTGCCTCCTTGTACAACCACAAGAAGAATTACAGCTAACTTCAAAACCAATAACACTCAGAGCTGACAGAAAATCAAACTGTATGGAAGTCCAACAACCAAGGATTTAAAGAAGCCACATTCACCTAGATGGGTAGGAGGGGAAGAGACATGGAGTTGGAGCGGAGAGGAGAAGATTCTGTGGCATGGAGAGGTGGAGGCAGTGGTGGTGGTAGAATGCACAGTCCCACTCACGTGTGGTGGATAAACATCAGGAGGGATACCTTGGAGTGAGTTATCTCATCCCCAGTTCAGACTGCTAGCCCAGGGTTCCAGCCTGGGGAAGATAGATCCCTACAGCTTCTGGCTGTGAAAACCAGTGGGGTTTGGGGGGAGTGGAAGAAACTGCTGTTTCCTGAGGAGAGTCTGTTAAATGGGCCCACATGGACTTAGAATGCATGTAAACCCACCTACTCTGGGATTCACCACCAGGGCAAGAGCTGGAAGGGCGCCAGTCCCATATGGGAAATGAGTGAAGTGACTGGAAACAGGGAGAGTGCCAGCGAACCTCCAGAAGCTGCTCAGTGGTATTGTCGCCTTTCCGAGCCCTCCCCTGAACAGAGCCATGATGTGGTGAAGTGGGTTCCCTGCCCTGGCAAATACCTAAGGCTTTGCCCCACTCAACTTAACAGGTGCACTAAGACAGGGAGTCAAACTAGCTCTATCTAATA
Source organism: Carollia perspicillata (assembly GCA_004027735.1). NCBI lineage: Eukaryota > Metazoa > Chordata > Mammalia > Chiroptera > Phyllostomidae > Carollia > Carollia perspicillata. The sequence continues at coordinate 14,693 of PVKM010024067.1, forward strand.
GACAGAAATAAACACAGGGAGGCTGCCAAAATGAGGAGTCAATATGGCCCAGATGAAAAAGCAGAACAAAACCCCAGAAAAAGAACTAAACTAAATGGAGATAGCCAGTCTATCAGATGCAGAGTTCAAAACTCTGGTGATCGGGATGCTCATTAAATATGGCAATAACATAAAGGAAGAAATGAAGGTCACACTAAGTGAAATGAAAAATCCACAGGGTACCAACAGCGAGGGGAAGGAAGCTGAGATTCAAATCAATGATCTGAACAAAAGGAACAAAAGGAAGAAGTAAATATTCAACCAGAACAGAAAGAAAAAAAAAGAATTAAAGAATGAGGATAGTATAAGAAGACTCTGGGACATCCCCAAATATGCCAACATCCAAACCATAGGGATGCCAGAAAGAGAAGAGGAAGAGCAAGAAATCAAAAACTATTTGAAAAAATAATGAAAGAAAACTTCCCTAATTTGGCAAAGGAAATAGACATACAAGTCCAGGAGGCACAGAGAGTCCCAAAAAAGTTGGAAACAAAGAGGACCTCACTAAGACATATCATAATTAAAATACCAAAGGTGAAATATAAAGAGAGACTTAAAACAGCAAAGAGAAAAAGAGAGTGTTACCTACAAAGGAGTTCCCATAAGACTGTCAGCTGATTTCTCAAAAGAAACCTTGCAGGCCAGAAGGGACTGGCAAGAAGTATTCAAAGTGATGAATACTTTGCAAGGACCTACAACTTAGATTACTCTATCCAGCAAAGCTATCATTTAGAATGGAAGGGCAGATAAAGTGTTTCTCAGACAAGATAAAACTAAAGGAGTTCATCATCACCAAGCCAGTATTAGATGAAATGTTAAAAGGACTTATTTAAGAAAAAGATCAAAACTATGAACAATAACATGGCAACAAATTCACAGCTACCAACAACTGAATCTAAAAAAAGCCAACTAACCAAACAACAGAAACAGGAACAGAATCATAGATATGGAGATCATTTGGAGGGTTATTGGCTGGGAGGGGGAAGAATGGTGGGAAAGGTGCAGGGATTAAGAAGCATAATTGGTAGGAACAGAATAGACAGGGGGAGGTTAAGAATGGTATAGGAAATGGAGAAGCCAAAGAACTTACATGCATGACCCAGGGACATGAACTAAGGGGGCGGGGATTGCTGGAGGGAAGGTGGGTACTGGGTGGGGAGAGGGGACAATGAGGGAAAAATTGGGAGGACTGTAATAGCATAATCAATAACATATACTTAAAAAAACAAAAAAAAACCCTCATACTTTTGGGGGGACTTTTGAAATCAAAATCAAAATATAAAATGAGAAAGGAATATATTATCTTTAAAACTGATATAATGTTCTATGAGTGACATAATTCAAAAGCTGTTCATAATATCTGGGATAAGACGTTAGCAATTTCTTTTCATTTTTGTAATCGTATTCACTGCTAGATATTCTCTTTTATACTATTTGCAAATAAAAAATGTGTGGGATCTGGAGTTTCATGTGAGTTGATTCTAGCTTTGGTCTGGAGACTTAGTGTTCACTGATAGGGGCTAGGCACGACTTCCTCTATTTGGAACTCTGGGATTTACCATATTCTCCAGCCAAAAAGCCTCTGAGCAGGCAGAATCGAAAGTTAAAAAAAGACACACATGAAAGAGGATTCACTTTACTCATAGGTGATCCTTCACAATCTGTTTACTTTTAATTCACCTGCAGTTTTAACAGGATTGATAAGATTTCTCAGATTTCTAATCCCATAGCAAACATTAAAACTGTAAATTAAGAAGGTAGAAATGGCCCGATATTGGCAGCTACCTGGATGACATTGGAAAGTGCCTGAGGACAGCATGGTCATCAAGGAAGAGAGAGACTAAGTACTAACAGCTGAAGTAAGATTTGTTGGAGTAAGAACAGCAAAACAAGCAGTGTTGGCATTACTTGGGCGTACCCTGAGAACGTCGCTTCTCTCTGCTCCCTTCTCCCTCCTGCCCTTTTTCCTTTCTTGCTCTTTTTCTCTCTCCTTCCCTCCCACTTACCCATCTATTTAAGTTTTTATTGAAATATAACATGTACATGGAACAGTATGTATGTTATTCAATCCTAAATGAACAGATCCGGGGGATGAACCTAAGGGAACAACGCATCCTTGTAACCGGCACCAAGGCCAAGATACAGGCCACGGCCAGCATCCAGAAGCCCCCTGTTTCCTAACCCCTAGGTCATTACTTCCCTCCCAAAGGTAACTTCTCTCTTGACTTCTGAGGCTATTGGTTACTTGGATCAATTATTGAACTTTCTATTAGAATACATGATATGTGTCCTTGTGTCTGACTTCTTTTGCTCATTATGTTTGTGGCTTTTTTGTTTTGTGTGTAGCAACAGTTTGTTTATTCGCATTGCTTTACAGTATTCTATTTTATGAGAATGCTGCAATTTGCTTTTCCATTTTGCTTTTGATGAATATTTGGGATGTTTCCAGTTTTGTGCTATTATGAATAATGCTTCTGTGAACATCTGTACATACATCTTTTGGTGTACGTGGGAATTTTGGTGGTGTATGTTGTGTTGGACTGTTGAGCCAGTTTTAGTAGAGAGCGCCTTCCTTCAAAAGTGGTGCTAACCCTCTCTCCTACCAGCCCTTAGGAGAGTCTCATCTACTCCACATCCTTATACACAGCCGGTATTATCCGCCTTTTTAAAAAGCAGAGCATCTCATCACCTGTTGTTATTGCCCGGTGACCAGTGGAGATATGGATTGGGAAGATATGGGCTGGAGACCCAGTTTTCTCACTTGCTAGTTATTTGACATGGGGAATTTAAAAATGAAATAAAACAAAAAAAATCCCTATATCTTTTTTTGTCACTAATGATTGTAAACCCTGATTCACAGAGGTGTGAAGCAGACAGATGAGGTGGTATTTATGTCAGAACCCTAATGACCATTTGTGTGTTAGTTGTTGTTTTTGGTGCTGTGCTCTACGACGCTTTCTATTCTTGAGTTGAGTTGTGCCAGCACTGAGAACAGTATTCCTGACACGTTAGTAAATGTTTGTTTGTTGAACGAAAAAGCACATCTAAGTATGTTTCTTGATCTGTTGCTCTGAGTGATTCAAACTGTGTTTTACATTTGTTTTCTCTAGGACTATTTATTGGTAAAGCTGAGTTGAAAACAGGTTTTATTAAACATCAGCTTGAAAAATTGAGTCTAACAACCAGCAGTTTGAGAACATGCATTTCACTGCATCGCTCATATTAAACTTATGCCCTTAAGTGACCCCCAGAAGGCCCGGAGAATCCTTGAAAATGATTATAGTGCTCTTCACCTGGTTGGTGCTCCTCAAAAGCTTACACACTGAATACATTTAACTCCTATAATTAGAATGCTGGCCAACAAATTTCTAGATTTAAAATATTGTAGTGGGTTCTCCAGTGCTGATACCTTGGAAACCATGTTTCGTGCAAAATTGAATGTTTAAGGATGAATAATAGCTGGAAGCTGGAGCTTGTAGAGCCTTTTCAGCTGAGTGTGGAAACGGGGGTTCTCAGATGTGCTGATTGTAATATCAAAAGCAAACTTCCAGCCTTGTAAGTGTTCGTGTAGCAATTCTTAATTCTTTGAAAGGTTTGATTTTCAACTATAAGTATGACTTAGTGACCCTTACTTTTCTTCATCTGAAAGGAAGGTAGTACCATAAAAATTTGTATGAATTTTACTATGGAGAATTACGTGATAAATGGTAGGTATCTATTTGCAAAATCAGGTTTGCAGCAGAAGGAACTTAGATTTTGATGTGGAAATCTGATTAGATTTTTCTGCCCAAAGAGCTGGTAGTTGTCTTGGTTGGTTGGCTCTCATTACTGAAGTAAAATATAACTATTTTGTGGTACTCAGAGTACGGAGCATGTAAAATGTCACTTCAGAGTAACATAAGTCAATCTACATGTGAGGAGGGCATTTGCATTTTAGGTAGCATCCTTCATAGGTGCTTAACCCATATGTGGCTCCTTGAGTGATTTTGTGGAAAATGGAATCATCTGGTATAGCAGATAATTTTTGTTTTCTGTTATAGACATAATGCTATGGAAAATTGAAATAAACTAAAGGGTAATTATGGTGAGCCTTGTTTTAAAAATAGTGAATTTTAGAAAAACTCATCTGCTGTTCTGGGTGATTTGATTCCCGTGAGAAGTTAAACTGGGCGGTTTTAAAATAAAGGCTGGTTGTTGCTGTGTTAAACCCTGGAAGCAAGTCTCCCATAGGTGTCCACTCAGCACATGAAAGGGTTTTTTTTTGGGGGGGGGGGTTGGCAAATGGATTAGGGAGGGGCAACTATTTAAAGACCAGGATCATGACAATGATAATAGCTCAACCAATATCCCGAGGGAATGGGGTTAGTTCTCCCATTTCTGGTGCTCTTAAGCATGAAAATCTGTTGGTATGGCTGGACGAGAATCCTCATGTCTTTAATACAAACCAGGCTTTTCTGTCTTCTACCCTGAATGATCATGAATGAAGTCCTGAGACTTTTATTTGGTGAAACATGTTTGTTCCAAGTGGGGATTCACTGAGATCATAAGTCAGACTGAGAGTTTGACTGGGTCTGAGCATTGATGACCGTGCTTCGGAAACCCTCCCCTGGCGTGCCGCACATTGCCTGCAGCTGTGGCAGGACCTCACCGTGGAACCGCTTCAGGAATTCCATCATTCCTTTGACCTCTGGAGACGGCGTCTGTAGGAATGTGAGATGAGCGCTCAGGATGATAGCAGACGTCCTCACGTCTGAGATAGCCGAAGAGCTGATTACAATCACCTTTAGGAAGTTGCTGAGCATTCCCAGGATAGGCAGCAACAACAGATCACACATTGGTATTTCACAAGTGGAGCAACTTCACCAGGGCAAAGAGAGAGGAGGGTTGGAAATGTCTTTAAAGATTTACTTGAGTGAGATAATTTTCCTTGAAAAATACATTAAGAAACAAAACAAAAACACTTGTCTAAAAACATCAGAAGAAAATACAGTTTCAAGCACTCTCATGTTTTTACCGACAAAACCTGGGGGAGTGAATTCTACACTCCAGTCCAGGGGTGTCCAACCTGTGGCTGGTGGACTGCATACAGTCCAGGACGGCTGTGAATGGGGCCCAACACAAAGTTGTAACTTCACTTAAAATATTATGAGATTTTTTTCGTGTGATTATGTGTGCAATGTATTTATTGTGTGGTCCAAGACAACTCTTCTTCCAGTGTGGCCCAGAGACACCAAAAGGATGGACATCCCTGCCAGGTCTGACTGATCATTTTATTCTTCCTTATTGCTCCGCATGGCCCTTTGTATCCTTCTGCACTGTCTGCATCCTCATGGGAGGAAATATGTCAGAAAATATTCTGTGGTCCTCACAGTGGCTAGCATATTCTATAGTGAAAATACTTACTTAGTGGAATGATACTCAGTTGCTTAAAAAATCTGGACAAACTAACCAGAGATGCCCAGTCATTATACCCAACTTGATCTAGATTTGATTTCGTCTAGTTGTCCCTCTGGTGTAATAGCTTTGATTATTGCTATTAGGTCTTGTTTTTTTAATTGATGAGAGAGAGAAAAAAAAAACATCAGTTTGTTGTTCCACTTAGTCATGCATTCATTGGTTTATTCTTGCATATGCCCTGACCAGGATAAAACTCTGACCAAGTGAGCTACCCAGCCAGGGTGCTGTTAGGTCTTTCAAATATTTCTTGTGAAATTTGTTGTCATGAAGTTTGGAATCTAGTAAATTTTGGGATGAGACTTGTTATTAGACTTTGTGATGTGTAATACAGTTTCTTGGAAAAATTATGTAAGCTTTCTATGTAGCTATGACTGTATTTCATCTCTTCTTTGAATTAGACACAGTTCTGTTTATTATTTTTTGAGATTCTGTATGAGTTGTTAGCACTTAAAAATAACTTTTCATTTTAAAATATCATAGGCATACTGGAAGTTGGGAAGATACAGTTTTTACATAGCCTGCACTTAGCTTCCCCAATGAGTACCACTTTTAAGATTCCTAAAAAGATATA
>PVKM010024068.1:0-20767 GCA_004027735.1 Carollia perspicillata
CCCTTTCTTGCTGCTCGTCGTGAATGATGAAGAAACCAGGATACTGGCAAAGCCCCTGATCCCCATGGCCAATGCACTTTCCTGAGAGGCAAGGATGGTGGGGTGGGCGAAGGGGGGCCGGTGCAGCCCCACTTCTGATACTGGCTCCTCCCCTTTCAGATAAATGGGCAAAACTGAGTGAGTCTTGGTGTCCTAATCTGGAAAATGGGGGAAGGGATAAGAGATGGGAATAAATGAGATAATTCAACCTATGTTTTGTCACATGTTTGCTGTAGTGCTGGGCACCCCGCTCCCCCGCCAGGTCGCAAGAACCTAGCTGTGAGCAGCACAGACATGAGCGCTGGCCTCCTGGAGCTGACACCCCGTGGGAAGGCAGGCAGACTGTCCTGTGAGCACATGATCAATGTCCAATAAATGTCACCCACTGAAGGAAGGTCAAGGAATCAGCAAAGAAGCATTTACTTGTTTCCACTCATCCTGCTCCCTCGCCCAGCCTTGCTTTCCTCTTCCTATTAAGGACAGCTAGAATAAACAAAAATAAAAAGGACAGCAGAATCACTTTAGATTTCACATTTAAGACCATGAGGAGAATTTAAAGTACTGGCAAAGGCCAATATGGCCAGCACATAAATCTGTCTTTCAACTTTGCATTTGAGTTAAGAAGCCTATGACCCTCCTTCCCCCACCTCTAACACACAGATTAATAACCAATTCCCCCAAAGGGAAATGCCCATTTGTGAGATGCCACTGTGGCAGGGTGGGCCACTGTTTTGGCAAAGGGTCAGACCATGAATACTTTAGGTTTTGTGGACCAAAGGGCAACGTGGAGGCTATTGTGGAGGCACTGACGTCACAAGATAAAAAAATATTTTCCCAGAAATGTTTTGTTGTTAAAACTCAAAATATCAGGAAAACTTATGCACTTTTTTTGTAATATTTGTGTGAGAAAAACGTAATTCTTTTTCCAGAAATGTCATTTGGCTTCACTGGCATTCATAGTTGGTGTTCCCTATTATTAAATTCAAAATCGATTGCAAACTTTCATCCGTGAGTGCTCATCTATAATGACATTTTAAGTATTTCATCTTTGTACGTGTATTCTTCACTTGATTTGTCTTTCTCAACCATTTAAAAATGTAAAAACCATCTTTAGCTCATGGACCATGCAAACACAGAGAGGAGGCACCCTGACCCTGACCCCACCCCCACCCCCACCCCGAAGTTTGTCAGTCTCTGCAACGTAACTGCAGGGCCTGTCCGGTCTCGGCCAGACTCCTAGTCACTGTTACTTCCTCGTCAGAACACTGCCACTTCCGCCTTCAGTTCCAGGAGGTGTTCCTTCCTAAGTCAGTAAGTTAATAAGCAACTTTCTCCATTTAGAAAGAAGGAAGAAAGAGGGGAGGGAGGAAGGGAAGAAGGGAGGAAGAAAGGAAGGAAAGAAGGAGATTTTTAAAGGCCTATGCTATTGTAGGCCCTGTGCTAATTTTATACATGTTATTTCATTTAATCCTAATAACCCTACAAAAATGTGTTATTACCCCATTGTATAAATGAGGAAAATAAAGCTCAGTGATGGTAAATCATTGGCCCCAAGTGAAGCACCAGCAAATGAGTGTCAGCAAACAGGCTTAGCTGAGTCACTTTGTCAGGTATTTAGCTGTGACCGGCTAAGCAGACCATCCAGAGGGGGCCTTTCAGCAGAGGCCTGCAGCTCCCCACCCAGGCTCCGTTAACTCAGAAGCCAGGTCCTTTACACATTTACCTGCCTCCTCAGAACCTGCCAGAGCTCCAACCCCAAAGGCAGGTGTCCTCCTGCTGCTGCCTTCCTGTTTGTTTGTTTGTTTGTTTGTTTGTGTTGGAGATTTACATCGATAAGCCTATTTCTGCAAAAGCCACACCTGGGCTCATCCAATATTTTCCTGGAAAACCAGGAGAAAAGAACATTTTCAAGTTCAAGCAGCGTCCTGGCACTGGGAAGTGTTTGAAAAGAAAGGGCTCTTTGTGGCCGGTGTTGCACCATGGACGTAATCTCATTTTCAGCTAATCAATTCATATACAGTAAAAAGCCTAATGTGATCCCTCATTAGCCGAGGGCCATAAAGAAGCTGGTTCCGAGGCCGCACTAAATCCCAAAATGGCTGGCACCTCCTGCTCAGCGATTATCAAATTGGCTGACATTAATCATTTTTAATGGCCAATCTGTGTTTTCTTTATTATTATTTTAGAAAGAAAAAAGGTGGGGGGAGCCTTGTCTGATTACTGGTGTAAAAGAAAACAAGCAGGTTTAGTAAAATCTTATTTAGAAAAAAAATTTGGCGAGAACTTGACGGGTGGAGGGAGGGAGCTGAGTCACTTTGTCAGGTATTTAGCTGTGACCAGCTAAGCAGACCATCCGGAGGGGGCCTTTCAGCAGAGGCCTGCAGGGGGGGCCCGTCAATGGCCCCTTTATTTGTGAAAGATGGATTATTTTAAATAAATTACAGAGCACTTTCGTTGAATAAACAGCGCCTCTGTGGCTGTGGTGAGCTGCACACGCTTAATTGCGACCCAGAAAATCCTGAATGACTCTTGAGCTGGGGTCTGGCCCTTGTGTCTCTGATAGGACCTGAGTCTTCAGGTCAGGCCCAGACGGTTTCAGGCTGAAAAGCAGTATCATGGAGGAAAAAAAATTTTTTTTAAAAACCCAGTACCTCACCGTGACTATATACTTATGATATTTCAGAAAACCACAGAGATGGAGGATTCCCAAATCTGCACAAGGAGGCCTCAGAAGTGAAGCCTCTGCCGTGTCATTTTTATTTGCGTTTGATATGTTAAACGCCCTTCGTGCTTATGGAGTGGAAGCCCATTCAAATATCGCGAACGTTCTTTGGCCAAAGCTAGAGGACCCTGACCTGCCTTAGCTCCTCCCCTAACACTTACCCACCTTTCCCCGCAGACCCTGTTACTGTCCTCTTCATGGCCAAAAGATCTGCCATGAGAATTGCACCTAAATGGAGATTTTTAAATCCCTTTTTAAGAATCACAGCACAATCTCACCTTGTTTTAGAAACAGGTTAAAGTGATTTATTATGTGAGGACCCAGAGTGACTACAGGCAGGAGTCGGGCTAATGCTGGAAGCAGGAAAGGGCATTTGAGCCCTTCCCAGGCAGCCTGGTCTCCGGCAGGGAGCCTGAGTAAAAGAGATGATGAAGAGCTCGGGTACAAGCCAATCAAGTCCACAGAACAGGTACCCTATGTCTTGTGGGAGGCATGGGCATTAATTCCGACAGCCAGTATTACAGACAGTAAAATGACTCTCATTTGCTAATATCCCCCAAATTGAATTGCAACAAGCAAGCAGCTACCAGTTTGCCTTGATGAACAGCCATCAGGGAAAGGAAAAAAAAAGATGGATATAGTCAAGCCTCACAAAAATCATAGAATCTGGGCTTTCTCTTGAGAATTTCAACACATACTACTTTAATAAGGGACTTACCACCCTCCCCCCAAATGTAGCTGTGAAATTCTTCCCCAAAGGTGACACAATTAATTGCATTTGCAGTTAACACAATTAAAGTGCAGCTGAAAGACTGGCTTGCACCTAATAAATCTCAAATGTTAAGAGGGATAATGGAGTAGATAAATCGCTAGGTTGCACCACCTGAGAAAGTATATAAAGGCCCAAGATCGCGGGAAAGGATGAGCAATGAATGATGGACAAGAAATTGGCCCGGCCACCTTACTGTAGATGTCACAACTATTTTGTGACTTGTTTTTCTTTAATTTTGCATAGAGTTGTAAAGACTGCTTTAAAGATGTCAAATTTGAACTTGCTGTGAAGTAGCTCCCCCAGGAGACACCTGCCAGCTCCCCACACTCCGTATGCCCATCATGAGATCCTAACCTTTCCTCCAAAACTCCATAGGATTGGGTGAGTTAATAATGATGCCTATACTCAGAGAACTTATAATAAGGCAGGGAAGTAGGACATATACAAAAGAAAAATTAATTCTGCCAAAAAGGTCTCAGTTGGAAAACCTGGTATCTGCAAAATGGGTGTAATCTAGGACAAGTTACTTAAATTCCCTGAGAATTAGATTCCTCATATAAAAATGAGGAGAATACTATCCGATTCAAAATTCAAAATGTTAGGGAAAAAACGATACAGTGAAATCTGCAAGAGTAGGTACACAATAAATATCTGGATTCTTTTAAAAGAGAATGTGCTGTAGAGGTCAAGGAAAGTGCGCGGGTTCGCTGAAACAGAGCCCTATTCAGGGGTCCGGGGAGCGAGAAATGATGTCTCAACAGCAGCTTGCTTCAAGGTCATAGAAGATATCGAAGGCTAAACTGTGGATTTTGTTCTGAGAGCAAAGAGGAGACTTGGGTGGATTTTGAACTTGACAGTGAGTAGTACTGTCACAGGAATGGCACTGTACAGAAAGGAAAGGAGACTGTGGAGTGGGTGCAGAGATACAGGTGTTCGTTTGCAATTGTGTGAAGTTGAAGGTGAGACCTGGATGGGGGTGCACTTTCGATATGATTAAAAACGAGAGAAGAAGAAGCAACAGAAAGCAAAGGACAGAGGAAAGTCAGATCTGAATTTGAAGTCAGAGACCTAGGGGGTTGGGAAAATTCATTTATTCACTCACTTACAAATTGATTTAAAACACATTTAATGAGGACCAATTATTGCCAGATACTGTGCTACAGAAAGTAAACGAAGAAGAGCTTGCATTCTAGATAGCCTGATGGTCATACAAAGAAATGAACACATCTTAGATCTTATAATCAGGACATACATAGCAGAACATGAAGTGAATGCAAGTGTGGCAGTGCTGAACTCTGGGAAGTCAGGACGAGCCCCCCGGAAGTAGGTAAGGATGTTGGTGCTGGACCTAAGAGTTTCCCCAGATGGAGAAGAAAGGAAGAGCATCCAGGCAGGAGAAACAGCAGGTACAAGAACAGGAAGATATATACCTGATTGTTTTTTCAGGGAAGTTGGATTTTAAGTTATAAGTTGTACGGTCAGGAAAAAACGGCTGGAGAGGTTAGTGGAGGTCAAATCATGCAGATTCTTGTGCATCATGATAAACAGTTTAAATTTTACCCCACAGCCTGCAAAGAAGCCAAAAGAAGCTTTCAGTGTCCTGAGCAGGCTGCTGTTGTTAACACAAATAGGGCCTTCAGATGGAGAAGTTCTATCCAAAGAGAGATGTTGGTTTTGATTCCAAACATGTTGAGTTGGAGGTGTCACCGGGTCACTCACGTGGACGTGTTCAGTATGTAGTTGTGGAAGTGACCCTTAGTCTGTGGGGAAGTAGCCAGGTTGAAAGATGAACCTTGAAGTTGCTTCATAAATGTGACTGGTAAAGATGTTGGAATGGCTAAGGTGAGGGAGGAAGACGCAGAGGGAAAGGAAGAAAATCTCGAACTGAATTGTGTAAGCCCTATACTCAAGAGGAAGGAAGGCAAGCCAGACAACAAATGGTGTGAGGAGAATCAGCACACCAGAGCGGGAGGGAAGCCCAGGAGGACAGGAAACCAGCAGACTCGGAAAATCAAAGGAGAAAGACAGGGCCTAATAGAAGGAGCTGAAACCACCTACAGTTGGACAGAGCCTGCAGGATGCTGAGCTTGGCAGAGGGAGAGACTGCGAAAAGGAGAGCACACCAACTAGAAAACACACTCCTTCCCTCAAGAAACTCAGTATTTACTGGGAAAAAGCAAGGTTAGTCTCCTTTTTTTTTTTTAAATAACAAGTAATTAAAGACAAGATACAACTCACTCTGTAGTATGTGGTACCTTTCTTAAAAGCTATAGAAAATCTGAGAAGGGCAGGTTTTAATATCAGGAAAGGTTCATGGATGAATTTGACTGGCCTTGGCCTTGAAGGGTAGGAAAGAACTGGCTGGGGAAACAAAATTACAATAGACCATTCTATCAGGAGGAAATTCCTGAGCGAAGGCCAAGAGTCAGGAATGTGCGGTGTTTTGAGAGGACAGCTTGGAACCCAAACTGTCGGGTGGAGAGTCTGAATTTGGAAAGAGTAGGAAACAAGATAGGATAGGTTGGAATGGGCTAGAATATGAAGGGCCTTGAAAGTCAGGTAGAGAAATTTGTGTTTGTCGACCCAGCCTTCAGCAGAAGCAGACAGATGAGCACATAACATACCTTTAGTTCCACCCAGTCTGAGCCAGTTCACGAGAAGCCATTCGTTCACTTGTTCACTCGTCTGTTCAGCAGGTGATGAGCTAGATGCCACAGCTGCCAAGACTATGAAGGCTCAAAATATCCACACAATCACCCCGTTCTTACTTCCACCATAATTTGAGTGTCAAGTATTGAGACACTGTACCAGGACTCGGGTACAGGCCAGTCCGCCATCAGTAAGGTCTCGTCTAACTGAGCTTCTTCTCTGAACATGCCATCGATTTTTGTTCTAACCAAAACCTGGCTTTACCTTGAGGACGCTGCTTCTGATAACCCATCACTGGTGAACCTCCCCCAAGCTCTCTGGAGCTGAAGTAGGAGGGAGGAAGGGCCCTATTTCTTCCTTATTGCCACTTCCAGCCATTGTCTCTTCTTCCTCCCTGATATTCCACTGCCCCCTGGAAATGCAGGCCAGTAGCCCATGCCACTCAACTGTCTCTTCTCAGCAGTCATTTGGAGACCCCTGGGACTGCTCTCCCATTTCTTTCTGATACTAGCCTCTGGATTACTGTCTCTCTTGCCAGTATTGCTGTCATATGTTGGCAGTGATCCTCACAAATAACCTTTCAAATAATCTGGCCTCTCACTTACCTGGCCGCTTTCCTTCCAATAACCTTGTCTTCCACCACCTCAGTGTACTTGAAATCCCATCATAAACAATCACTGTGCTCCTCCCTAATCTCAACCTCAGCTGCCCCCTGTGCTCCCCTCCCCCAGCCCGTAGCTTACTTTCTCTGGTGATTCTTCTCCACCTCCTAGGTTCCCTTCTCACCTGACTTGATTCCACAGGCTCTTGCAGGAGCCCTCAACCTCCTTGTTTCTATCTCCTCCATTGTGCTCACCTAGAAAATCCCAAACCCCAATGAGATTAAATTCTGCTTCTCGACCTGCACACATGAATGAGCTAGGGAAAAGCACAAACCATAGTGATGGATCTCACAATAAATGTGAGATAAATAAATAAATGAGAATAGCCACTCTCAAATATGTTTTTAAAGCTTTCTGGTAAGTCTACAACATTTCTGTCTGACATCTATTTCAATCTCCTCGGCAACTTCCATACCTGCTTCTTGCTTCTGAAATCCCCAATTGCTCTCTCAAATGGTAATCTTGTAAATCAAATATCAGTAAGATTCAAGGTAAGAGTCATCCTGAGGCAAAATTCCTCTCCAGCTGTGAATGTGTGAAAGCAGGAAGGTTATATGCTTCCAAAATACTGTAGGAGGACAGATATAGGGGAGAGATTCCCACTCTAAAAGGGAGAAATTGGGAGGAAAAGGGGAATGACAGGCTCCAAGCAAGTCTAAAACCTAGCAAAACAAATAAGTTTTAAAAATAATCCTCTCTGACTCAGTGCTCTGCCTTCTGGACCCACTGGAATGGTGGTCCCACCTTCAGGACCCACTTGGGCAGTGACCCTACCCTAGTGACTATTACACAGAGGTCTCACCTCCACAACTCCAGGCAACTGCTGTCTGGCCTGCTGAAACCAAGGAGGCAGCCATGATCATCTGAATCACCCTCGGGGTCATCCCTCCCTTGGCTTGAAGAATGAGACATGGCTGCAGGCCAATAGTGCTACGGTTCTGTCATGTAGAATCTAAGACATCTAAGAGCCTTGCTTCCTTTTACCCTGTCTCCCTTCCATTCCCCTTGGCAGTGCTTCTGCTGGGGTGGTGAGACCCATGGTTCGCACCCACACTAGTCTTTTTATAAATGACTATTCGGCCACATCCTTGGTGCCCTCTGAAATATGGGTAGCTGAGACTTTTCCAAGTCTCTGACTGTGGGTCCTTTCTGCTTAACAGTTCCTTCTTCAACTCCTTCCTCTCCTCTCACATTTTACCATAGCAGTCAGAAGGAGCCAGGCAGCTCCTTCAACGCTTTGCTTAGAAACCATCTCAGCTGAATATCCAATTTCATCTCTTGCAAGTTCTGCCTTCCACAGAACATTAGGCATAAACACAATTCAGCCAAGTTCCTTGTCACTTTATAACATGGATTGCTTCTTACTTGTTATAAACATGTCCACCAACATGTTCTTCACCCCCCTCTAAGATTTCTCCCAAATGGCCTTTACCACCCATATTCCTACCAACTCTGTTCATGACCATTTATGCATTCCTTAAGAAGAAGGCAACTTCCTCTACAGTTCTCCTCTGTCCTTTCCAAACCCTCACCAGAATCTTCTTTAACAATCCCTATATAGCAATCTTGACTTTTTTAAGCATGCTCTTTAAAACTTTTTCAGCTTCCACTCATTACTAAGTTTCAAAGCCACAATTACATTTTTAGGTATTTATACAGCAGCATACACTTCTTGGTACCAATTACTGTCTTAGTCAGTTGAGACTGCTGTAACAAATGCCATAGACTGAAGGGTTTATAGCACAGACATTTATTTCTCACAGTTCTGGGGGTTGGGAAGTACAAGATCAAGGTGCTACCAGATTCAGTCTTTGGTGAGGGCTCTCTTCTTGGTTTGTGGACAGCCACCTTCTTGCTATTTGTTCACATGGCCTTTTCTTGGTGTGTGCATATGAAGCGAGAATCTGTCGTTATCTTCTGAGGGTGTGAGTCCAACTCTCATGACCTCATCTAAGGCTCAATACCTCCCCAGAGCACTAGCTTCAGATACCATCATATTGAGAGTTAGGGCTTCACATGAATTTGAAAAGAACATACACATGAAGTACATAACATCTCAGGTCTTATTTCACTGAGAAAATAAACATGATCAAAGAAGAACTTCTACACGCCTTGTCCTGATCCATCTGCTGGTATATGAGCCCAAATATTCTGCTTCCTCCACTCTTTGTAAGAATGATTTGACTACACTCCTAGCTAAGGTTAAGCTAAGCTTGGGACAATCACCTGGGGCTCTAGTGGTCCTGGAACATTTCCTTCCAGGAGGTGGATGGGAAGAATAGGAGGATTTTCAGTAGGGGGAGGAGAGTGCAAACACATAGACATGCTGGGCTTGTTTTGGAAGCTGTGGGGGGTCAGTGTGACTAGAGTGTGTCTGGATAGACAAGCAGGTCTGTGTTGTGAAGGGTGGACATAATCTGGGCAAAGTGGGGAATGCACCAGCATCAGAGTCAAACTGCCTTTATTTTAAGCCACAGCTCTTACACTTACAGCTGGCCAGTCTAGTAGTTTTTTCTTCCCTTGAAGAATGGAAGCTGTGTTAGTCTTGGTCACTCAGATTCCTTTATTCCCAGCACAGCACTTGGAAATCCAGCAAAAGTGTTAAAGAACATAGAATGGTATCTAAAGTAACCACTCTGGGTTGGACCCCTGGTGCCACCTTTATGAGCTGCACAACCTGAGGCAAACTATTACTTGTCCAAGCTTTAGTTCCCTCATCCACAAGCAGGGCTGACCCTTCATCTATAGGGTTAAAGAATGAAATTGGATAATATGGGTAAGATAGTACCCCAGTGCCTAACACATAGTAGGTACTCGATAAATGCTATTTACTGATGTTGTGTTCTATTTCAGAGCTCCTTCATTATATTTTTTCACCAAGGGATCATCCATCTATTTCCTATAACACAGCTTTTATAAGCCCTACCTCTACAAGTTTTTAGGACAAATATGTTACATGTAGAGAAGCTGAGCTTGTCACATAATAGGTTCTATTTCATCTTGCTTTTCCTACCATGTTTTACAACTTAGCCAAAGAGCAGTGGCTAAATCGGCTGCATGTGGGTGGCAGGCTCTTGCTCTGGCCCCTCCATGAAAAACAGATTTCTCCATCTCTCCTTTAGGAGGGCCCCTGCTGTTTGCTCTTGCTTTCTTCTTTTCCTTTGCTGCGCTGTCTGAACACTAAGCCTCCAGTAGGGGTCTTGCCTTCAGCTCCACTCCAGACTCTAAGATTACTGTTTTCATTTCTCCAACTGCTTGGTGACCGGGATGTGGCCCTCAGGGTAAGGGAGCCTGGGAGAGGGTGTGACCAGCGGGGATCCCATTAAAATAAAGAGCAGCCACGCAGGCCAGGCTATTTGGCTCCTTCCCTCCTGCTCTCGCCACCCCACCCCCAAATATGATCATAACAGCACAGAGCTATAAAGTTGCTTTTCATAGCACACATCGCCCAGCTCCCTAACAAGGTCTGACTGTCAAGAAGAAAAGGAGGACATTGTAAGGAGGGGATTAGAGGAAGGAGTGGTGGGGCGATGAAGAGAGTCAGTGTGGTATAGTGGAGAGATCCCCAACCTATAAAGGTCCTGACCCAATGATTCTTGCTGAATTCTGCAGCCAGCCAGCATACTCTCTGCCTGGAGAGTGGTGCCTCCTATCTGGCCCTCGGTTTCTCCACTTGTAAAAGGAGGGCCTGGGTCTAGATTGTCTTAATGTGTTTTCCAGCCTCTGGATGCTGGAAAGGGCTGCTTGACACCAAGCAAAAGAGGAGGATATGAATGCCTGCTCGCGTCATGCCCTGCTCCTCAGAAGTAACTAAGCTTTTAATCAGCCCTGGGATTTGGGCTCTGGAATGAAGACACCAAGTCACAAGTCATGGATTTTGACCCATAGACGTCTGGGCCACCTCAGTCTGCCTTGGCTGTCATTGAAATACTCAGGCTGTTCTGGGCTTATTTGCTGTGTAGCACCAGCCCCTCAAAGATGTAAGTAAGCACATTCTAACATAGTGTAGGTGCTTAATAAATATTCATTGAATGAATGAACGAACACATGGAACAGATGGGGGCTAGACCCTTTTCATCATTTATTATTCATTTGCTCACTACTTACTGAGTGACTATTATGTGCAAGAACCTGGACATACATTAGAGAACAAACCAGACACAAACCCTGCCCTCCAGTTGACATTCTCATAGGAAAACACGGAAGATCTAGGAAAAAATGGTAACTGGCCGCATGGTGGCAAGCGCTAGAGCAAATGTAAAGGAGAGCAAGGGGACAGGAGTTAGGAAGGCCAAGGTACCATTTTACATGGTATGACCATGGTGGAACCCCTTAATAGGGTGGCGTTTGAGCAGAGACCTAAAAGAAGTTAAGGAGAAACCACAGCAATATTTGAGGAAATCACTTGCCAGGTCAAAATGGCAGCAAATGCAAAGTTCCTGAGGCAGGAATCCTCTTGGTGCATTTAAGAAACAGCACAGAGATCTGTGTGGTTGGAGCCCAGTGAGCAAGGGTGACACCCTTGGTGAGCAAGGGGGAGCATCACCCAGAGGTGATGGTGTCAGAGGGCCACTGGTGGGCGCAGATCATGATGGGAATTTGACTTGAACTCCAAGAAAGATTGGCATCCAGGGGGAAGGTTTGGAACCAAGAAGAAGCAGGAGGTAATATATTTTAAAAGGTAGAATGTTGCTGTAAGAAGTGGCCAAAGTGAAGTGGGAGTATCAGAGGGGAGATCAACTAGGGAGCTAATGAAATGACAGAGGAAATACATGATAGGGACTTCGACCGTCATAGTGAGGTAGAGTATAAGAAGGGAGCAGACTTAGGACACAGATTGAAGACTGAGCCTGTTCAGAGCATCTATCCTGTACAACCGCCTCTAAAATGTGTTGCTAATTTGCTTCTCCAACTAGGTCATGAGTTCCTTGAAGTCAAGGGTTCTGTGTCATATTTCTGTATAGTGACCAAACCCTTGGCACATTTCCTTAACCTAGATTCCTGATAGACCTCTGTCCATTTGACTCAGTGTTTATGAAGCAGCAAGCTCCAAATTCATCTCCCACCCTGCACGACCCCAACATCACATGCTCAGTTCATAGTGAACTCTCCCAGCTCCCTAAGACAAGTACCCCAAGACAAGCAGCTGGGATGGTCAGTAGACTGGCACAGAAGGTTAAAGCAGCACTTGTTTTCTTTTTTAATGGTGGGAAAGAAATAAATACATTTAAATATTGATGGGAAGTACCATGCAAAAAGAATATGTTGAAGAAACCATCAGAAGAGGCATAAAAGTCCTGGGAGAACTGGGTGAGAAGACAGTAAGGAGGGAAGGAGAGGCAAGAATGCATGCCAGTCTATAAGTTTCACAATAGAAAATGGAAAGAATATCTGATCACTGCTTTGTGCAGAGCATGAGAATATAGGTAGGAAGAGAGGGGAATATTTAAAAGATCTATTAGAGAACAGACAAGAAACTTGAAAAATGAAGCAGAATGTAGTATTTGGGCAGCACTGAGGCATTTGTTGAAGTCCAGGCGCACTGATTTATAGTGACTTTGAACTGTAGGCTCCAACTCATTTGACCTTGATGAAGTTCAGCAGCCAGGGTTAGTTTGTGATGTGTGTGCATGTGACAAAAAGACAGCAGAGCTATGGCATTAAAGTTAAAAGAGTTGCTGAAGTGATGAGCAGTAGAATCTATGTGACAAGGGAGGAGTGTACGGACAACAGCGGCAGATAGTGTAAAACAAAGAAGAGGGTCAATGACCTGGCGTTCCCAGTTGAAGAACCAGAAAGCAAGAGTAAACAAGCAAGGAAGTTAGAAGAAGAAGGTTGTGGTTGGAGAGTGGGAAGTGTGAATTTTATGGCTTGTGAAGTGGAGCAGTTCCAGAAAATGACCAAGTCCGGAGTGAAGCCACAAGAGTGGACAGATGAAACAGCCTGGAGGAGAAGCCACTAGAGGTGAGAAGAACAAGGGACTGAGAGAGCAAGGAGTTGACATGCATGTCAACACAGAAGACCTCCAGAGGAGTGGCAGGGAAGTAGAGAAGTGTGGGGACAGATGCCAACTCACGCCAAGTGAAGGCGTGTGTCCAGGGAGTGAGCTAATGGCAATTATATGAAAGGGCCAAAGAGGGTTCTGGTGTATCAGAAGGCACAACAAAGAAGCAGAAGTCCTGTCTACAAATGCCTTGTTTAGCCTGCACAGTCAAGGAGGGATTCTGTAGGCCTGGACCCTGTGAAGAGCCGCAGTTTAAGAAGAGTTGGTGGAGATGTGTGAAGATGTGCACATGTGTGGATGCAGAATCAAAAACTGATCAGACTCAAGCCAGAGGAAAGAAAACTTTTCTTTCCTACATCAAAAACCAAAATCCTTTACTGGTCTTCAGACCAGAAGGATCTAGTAGGGAATGTTTAAGTGTCAACTTTGAGCATAGAGCTGGTATATAATCTGAATTCAACTTTGACAGTAGACTAACTAGAGAGACTGTTAGTAGATTTTGTGGCTCATGCATGAAATGATGAGAGGCCAGTTAGCTGGTAAACATTGCTACAATCAGTACACTGAGAATTCAAACAAGAAATCAAGGGTGGGCTGGGGAAGGTGGGGGGTGCTTCTGGAGGGGATGGCATTGATCTGAGCTTTGAAGGGCATCCAGACTGTGTAGAAATGAAGGGGGTGGGGGAGAGATTTGAGGCACAGTGAAGACTATCACCATATGTGTCCCTAAGCTACCTACTAACAAAAATCCTTAGAGGCCTTGATGAAGTTCCCAAAGCTTGGCTTAGAGTCCCATAAATCTCATTGAAACCTCAAGGTGGAACCGAGAACCTTGAGGACTAATCTATACAAGAGTTCAGACTTTATTGTAAGGAATGGGAACCATGGGTGATTTTTGGAGCAGATGCATAAGAGCATCAGACCGATCCTTCAGGAAGATCTGTCTGGCAGCAGTGGGTGAGAGGGGCACAAGGAAAGAATTGCAACCAGGAGACCATTTATAAGGCCACTGTGGTTACCCAAGAGAGAGACTCAGAAGCCTAAATAGGGAAGAGAGGAATGGAAATGAAGACAATGGAGAAGACAGAAGAGACCTCTGCAGAGGTAGATACAACAGGACTTGAAAGTCAAAATAAATACAAGTCACCACTGCAAAGCCTGCTTACACACTCTTGGTCAAGCACTATTGATCATTATTCAGAGGTTCTAAGAGATTAGGGTCAACACAAAGATCTCTGACTCCAACTAAAACAACTCTGCTGTTTATGTGTTAAAGAAGAAAATCAGACACCAAAAAGGGAAATTAACCTTTCCCTCACAGAAGTCATAAACAGCATCCAAATGTGGCAGAGAATGAAACCACTGGCCATGTGTTTAAAAGAAACACGATATCATTGGCTAACAGACCCGAGATCCAACCAGGAAACAGGCCCCAGTATTAAAATTCTAGTACACGAGGGTTTTGGAAAATAAAAAAATAAACACAGTGGGGTAGACAGACTCTATCTAAATGGATGAGGCAAGGAGAGGTAGGCTCTACTGAGCCAGAGCAGAGAAGTCAGCAGGGATAGAGGTGAGAGAAACTGGGAAAGAGCCACCCGGGGAAAGGTTATTGGCCACCAACGAGCAATGACACAAAAAGGACTCAAAATTGCTGCTTCAGACAGAAGCAGGAAAACAAGGCTATGATCAGTCAGGGAGCCTCATTTCCTAGAAGTGCCCTCCTCCCCTGCTGCTCCCTGTGACCACCCCCCTACAGCGATTCTCTGCTCTGCTTAGGAAGCTCCGTGCCACCCAAGGCAAGTGACATAAATCCCCTGTGATCTTCAGACTTGTTATCTCTATAACGTGGACAGTTATTTCCATTTCATGAAACTGTAAATGAAGTCATAAGACATGCGGGCGACTGGAAGGCTTGTCAAAGTTGACTCTGTTTTTTAATTTATTGAAAACAATTGACATTAGAGCTAGCAAATGACCCTTGTAACTGGCCTTTTTATCCAGGGGTTGGGCGAGGGGTGTCACGTAAATGAAGAGCAAAGGAACCTAAGCATCAGGGTGCCCCTGGTGGTGTAAACGTTGCTGCTACGAATCACTCCTCCCCCTGTTGAGCCATAACAAGATTTTTGAGGGCAAAAACCCCATATTCATTTTCTTTACATCTCAACGCATACCTAGAATAACGCCAAACATACAACAGACACTAAGTGTGTGTTGAATGAATGAGTGTCTATCTGGTTGTTAGGGCAAAATCTACAAGGTTGGGCATCCTGTGTCCATTCTCAGCACGCAGAAGGAGGCCTAACCTGGGATGGAGATACTCAGTGAGCATCCCTTAATTAAAGAAATGAGCAGAGCTTGACACTAGTCAGAACCGCATGTGTTACTATCTGAAAGGCTGTCCTTACCTCTCTGGTGTGGTTAGAAGAGACGCAATGCTATGGCCCAAACGTATATATCTGGGTGATTTTCATGCAATGTGTAAGCACTTTGCACATGCACTGCACCCATGCATCCTCACCTATAAGCCCTAACCCCCAGGCATGAAGGTCAGTGGCATATTCACCCATTAGCTTTATTTTATCACCATTTGAACAGCAGAAATAGTGAACTTCCAGAGAACCAAACAATAAATGGAAAACAGACCTTTGTGTACACAGCAGGCTCCATGCTAAGTACCGCACAGGTACCCTACCATGGGGAACGTCCAACAGCCTTGTGAAGACCGTGTGTTGTGTTTAGTATCTCCACTCTGTGAAGAACCTGAGACTCAGAGGAGGTGCAATGTGCCTGCAGTCACACGGGCCCACCACTGACCTGGAGTCTGTCATACCTCTCTGCCTGGATGGGAAAACCACTCTGGAGGTGCGCTTTCCAGGCTTCCCTGTCACAGAGGAAAGCCATAATGACCATTTTCTTTGGCCCTGTCCTTTTTCTTTGCTCTCCTCTGCCTCCAGCCCACCCAATTCGTTGTTGTCCCAGCAAATCTGGGTGCACAGAGACCTCGAAGCTTTTGAGTCACAACAGACTGTGGAGGGGCTGGCTGGGAGCCACTGGAGGGGAAGCTACAGGTAGGATCCTGTTTCAACCATTGGCCAAGTAAATAAGCTGAGGCTGGCGCAGATCATGAACTGCTCCCCAGTCGTTTCCTTAATGACTTGCTAAATTTCCTCGCATCCTTCCAGAAAGTCACACTCTCGGTGAGCCCTGTGACTCCGTCCTACAGCCCATGCTGATAGCACCAGGACTCCTGACCTGAAGCCAGATCCCAGGCCTCAGCACTCGGTGAGCAAACCTGGATGTCTCCAAGGTGACCAAGGCACACAGGGTCACACAAAGGCCTTAGCTGGCCTGGAGTTGGCAGCTGGGACCCTTATGGAGGGGCCTAAGATGTGCTACAGGGACAAAGGCCCAGTGCATCTGTTGCAAAGCAGAGGAAACTCTGTTCCAATGAAATCTCCAATGAAGAAGGCAAATAAGTACAGAATGCTGGGCTGGAGCAGGCGTAGGGGGCCCACCTTGGTGTCCCATGAGCATCCACTGTCCTAGACACTGTCCCAGAACCCCTGTAGCTCCTCAGAGCAGAGTTGAAATTCTCTTATCTGGTCTACAAAGCCCATCTCATTCTGGGATAAAGAACAAAGGCATAGAGAGGTCAGGGGATGTAGCCCGGGTCCCACGCTAGCAAGCACTGGGACCAGAGCGCCTTACACCCAGCCGATGCTCAGTCTGCCGCAGGACATGACCTCAGCTTCAGGGGTAAAACATTATCTCCTTGCTGGCTAATTTTGTTTGGTCTGTTTTCAGTCATCATGGGCAACAGTTATCTAAAGGCATTTTCTTCCCATCTGAAGAGACCTGCATTTGCAGCCAGAGGAAAAAGCATCCTTGAATACATGTGCCAAAGAAGGGATGAGGAAAAGCAGGTAGATTCTCACCATGGCATCCTGTAGAAGCAACAAAACACAACCCTTCCCTTTAAAATAAAAGATAGGAGGTTTATATGAGACATTTTCTTGGTGTACAAAACCCTCCCTCCTGAGTCCCCAAGCATCCTTAGGCTCCTGTTTCCCTTCATACTATCCCCCTGTGATGATCCCACGAAGAGAAGACCCAAGTAACCTGTTCCAGTGGCTGCAATCCTTCCAACCCCCAAAGCATGTGGTTGCCTGCGTTTGTCCCTTTCCCTATGATGACTCCCTTATGTGAAGAAGTGGGGTTCTGTGCATCATTACAACACTTTAAAGAGCAAGTTTTCACAAATAACTGAATGAGTTTCTTGCATAACACTAAGAGTTTCACCGATATGCCACCCACTCTGCAGTCACACTTTCTTTAATCTCAAGGAAAAGAAGTCTAGAATCTTATCGGTCCTGAGTTCAAGTCCTAGTGCTGCCACCTCCTAGCCGTGTGGCCTCAGCCAGGCCACTTCCCCTCTCTCCTCCCACCCTGGAGACTGACTCTCATTCACAGCACGGTTATCATAACCAGCAGGGTCATTGTGAAGATGAGAGGCCATGCTTTCCCCCTGCCTGACTCACGGGAGCGACTTAGCAAGTGGCAGCTGGGTGGTTGTTTTTCCTGGTAGATAAGTTCTTGTTCACAACCATGTCACCAGCAAGTAGCACAGTGCTCAGTAACTGCAGCTTAACAGAGCGACGGACTGGAAGAAGGAACAAAGAACTAAGGCACAAATGTTCACATTGTAAGGCCTGAAATGTCATCGAACATCCCCGCCCACCCCATCGGAGTGTTTCTTTCAGAGCACTCCTGAAGGATGGCCACTTGGCCTTCAATGGAGCAAGCTACCCAGCTCCCTGCTGCACACGCTGGGGAAGCTTATAACCAGAACGGCAGCCTGGCATTGGATAGGAATGTTAGCACGGTTCACCATCCACCCAGCATTGTTTATTCAGACTTCCTCCACTGAGCAGCACATAGTAGGTGCTCATTCTTTCCTCCCCTGAGCACACATTTCCTTTTGGCCTTGTTTACTGGGCAGGCTAGAGTCAGGCTGAATACAGAGAGGCAGCCCTGTCATTGGGAGGCTTACATTATAGCCAAACAGACATTAAACAACTAAGTGGACAATTAATTATCTCACAGCAATTATATTATAACAAGCACATTGAAAGAGAAGGACTGGATGCCACAGAGGGAGGGTAACTTGGAACTTTCACACTGTGGAAGGTGGGCCAGAGATTTGATTGAAGAAGTGTTGGGAGGGAAGGATGGGAGGAGTGGGGGACGGGGCAAGAGAACTTTTTAACAGACTGGGGAAAGTCACCTCTTAATCCTTCCTGAAAAACCCCATTTATGTTAACGCTCTTTGTCACAAACCAGTGATTATTCATAGATTCATGGAATACCAACAAACCCAGGCTCAAGTCCCGAGCCTGTTATTTACCCCTTTGGCAAGTGACTCGGCTCACCTAAGCTCAGATTCCTCACCAGTGACAAGAGGAGGGAAACAGTAGCGGCTGTTTGGGGTTGCTATGGAAGTAAAGGCGAGGGTATTCTACAGCCCTTAGCTCCGTGTCATCACGTGGTGCACAGTCAGTAGCAGCGTCCTTATTGTGATCATAATTCATGTCTCACGGCTTCACGTTCAGGTGAGGGAGTGCAAGTGCGGGGCACTTACAGACGTGACCAAGGTCACTCAGCTGACTGAAAGTGGAAGGCAGAGAGGACACTCAGCCACAGGTCTTCCTCAGCCAATCCTCCCCATGGAAAATAATATTATTTCACATATTTTTTAACTCTCAGAATCGGAAATAAAGGTTCTATATAAACTAACACTAGCACTTGCCTTGTGGTGCAGTGACGATCACGTGGAAATTTCAGAGTGTGAAATCTAGGTTTGGAAAGGTTAGAGACTTCACTCTTTTTATAATTAACCCACAGGTCTTTAGTGGGCAGTGTTGTGGGTCCAGGACTGTTCTAGAAGCTGAGTGGGACACAAAGAATAAGACAGGTCTTTTTCCTCAGAGGTTTATCATCTAGTGGAATTTCCCCCATAAAAGGACAAAACACAGATTCTTGTAGGGTAGAAGACTTAATTTAAGACTTGAAGGGAATATTTCCAAATATTCTCAGAAGCCACAGCACAGATATTTCTGGCCACTGCTTTATAGGAAAACCTCTACTTTTGACAAACTACTCACCTTAGAACTCATCCGTATTACTGACACCAACAAAATAATTTCCACATGGATATTAGAAGCATTTAACATTCAGTATTTCAGGACCTTGACCATCACGGGAAAGTAATTCCTCTCAACTTAATAATAACCTAGTAATAGAAACTAATTATAGGTAGGTCAAGAAACAGGCATTCTGAACCAAATAAATACCTTCATGTTAGCCAGACTTCCTGAGACTATCACACACTAAAATCTATTCATTGGCCTTTCAATAAACAGCTCTGGAGCACCTACTAATAATAGTTGACCTTAATGAGTGCCTACCATGGCCAGGCTCTTGTGTAAACTTTGTGACATCCCTATGAGGCAGGAACTATTATTTTTCCCACTTGACAGATAAGAAAACTGAGTCACAGAGGCTCAAGTAATTTCCCCAAGGCCACTCAGCTAGCAAGTGGGGGTGTCAGGCTACTCCCGGAGAGGTCAGAGCCAGTCCCTGCTCTCAGTCACCATGCCACATTGCTTGTGGGAAGAAAGGTACTCTCTGGATGCTGCGAGAGAGCAGTCTTCCCCTAAGCCTTACCTTACCACTAAAATACCCACTCACACTGGGGGAGGCTCTTCTTCAAAAGTGGATGATGGCAAAGCCTTCTGGACTCTTGTCTGCGTCGACTCTTGTCCGTGTCGTCTGTCCCAGCATTCCCTACATAAGCACCCCTCTCTACCAACCAGGTCCATCTCTGTCTTTCCCTATAGCCCACTGAGATTCCCACCTCACAGCCCTATCTTTGTCTTTCCAGCTCCTACAATGCTCTCCTTACCCCATCCTTCAAAATTCTGCCTCATCTTCTCAGCAGTATGTCCCTCCCCAGGTTCCCCCTGCAGTAGGAAGTGAAGTGCCCCCTTCTGTTTTCATTCATCCTTAAGTGTTTGTTATATCTTGGCTTTTTGGTCTACATTATAGCTACAGCAAATTTTAATAATAATACTTACATTCATTGAGTATGCCCTTTATGCTAAGGATTTTGCACACATTATATCTATCCTAAGAGGTAAACATTTTTGTGTCTATGTTGTAGATGAAGAATCCAAGAATCAGAAAGGGTGAAATATAAGCCAAACAAATTCCCCTCATTTGAATTCCAGCTCTTCTAATTCTAACTGAGCCTTCCCCCACCCAATGTAGCACTGAATGAGGACAATATTCTGCTTTATGATTAGACATTATATTTAAAACAGTAGCTCGGTTTGTACACAACCTCTAAGTGCCTTGTATAATAGCTATAGAGTATTTCACAGAATATATACATATTGGCTTTTGTTTAATCTTTATTATTGGACTTGGAGTTCACAGCTTTGTTTTTAAAACTAGAAGGAACATAACCATGAAAAAAATTACAGATTTTTTTCCCTTTATTTTGGAGTATTTCCTTATGATAACTTCCTAGGAGTAGGGTTACTGTGTCAAGGTATGTATTACATGACTCATCATCCACATTACTGACACTCGAAGTCACGCACTGACACACCTGCTGCCACCAATGCAGACACCAGCCAGGCCAGGGCATCTGCCAGCAAAGGGCATGAGTGTTTTGCTCTCTTATAATTAATGAAGCTAGACTATACATTGTCTATTGATCTACCTGCTTTGAATGACTGTATCTGGTCTTTTGTATGTGTGCTACTTGGTATTCTGATTGTGTTTTCACTCATTAGTAGCAGTTCTTCAGGACATGTTATAAATCCTGTGCTGGGAAGACTGTACTAGACCTAAAT
>PVKM010024069.1:0-20768 GCA_004027735.1 Carollia perspicillata
AAGAACCTATGCACCCCAATGTTCATAGCAGCACAATTTACAATAGCCAAGTGCTGGAAGCAACCTAGGTGCCCATCAGTAAATGAATGGATCAAAAAACTATGCTACATTTACACAATGGAATTCTATGCAGCAGAAAGAAAAAAGGAGCTCCTACCCTATGCAACGGCATGGATGGAACTGGAAAGCATTATGCTAAGTGAAACAAGCCAGGTGGTGAAGGACATATACCATATGATCTCACCTTTAACAGGAACCTAAACAACAAAAGAAACAAGGAAGCAAAATATAACCAAAGACATTGAAATAGAAAACAGGCTGACAGTAACCAGAGAGGAGAGGGGAGGGAATTTCAGAGGCAAAGGGGCAGGGGTCACAGGAACAAATATGAAGGACACATGGACAAAAACTAAGGGGGGTGGAAATGCGAGGGAGGTGGGGAACACTGGGGAATGGGATGGGAGTAAAAGACAGAAAACTGTACTTGAACAACAGCTAAAATAAAAATTTTAAAAAAAGCAAAACAAAAAAGAACTTTAAAAAATAATTTTAAAAATAAAATTAAAAAAATAAAATAAAATTTTCAAACTCCATCCCAGAGACTACCTTTTAGAAGGGGTCACTGTGATAAATGCTGATTTATCAGTGGTAAAATATGTTTCTCTATTTAAAAAATACATTTCTTTAAAACAATTAAAATTTGAAATTTTGAAAATTATGAGAAAATATTGGGAAGGAATTGAGGTGTACATGACTAGACAAAGTTTATTCTCTGAAAATCAATTTCAATAGACTTTACAGGTGTATTTGAGCAATCAGTTTCCCTATATTGCAGACTTTTGTGTTGTGCTCCCCAGTGGGCTCTTTACACATATTACCTTCTTTACTCTTTTCCAAAATCCCCATGTAGAGATGAAGGGACTGAGGTTCAGATGGGCTCTGCATACAAGGAAGGTACAGAGCAGAAAGAGTGAGGCTCTCGGGTGGCTGTGTCCAGACCTATCCTCCCTGGGGTTGCCAGGACTGTGTTAGTATCTGTGCGAATGATGTTTATAGAAAACATGAATGACATGAAGAGTTAGTATAATTACTTTCCCACCGAAACAACAATCAAACTGGACAAACATGTGAAGTAACCTTGCAGATGTTAGCAGATAGCACAAAAACAGGGTCTCTAACAGGAGAAACATGAGAGTGAGCTTCCTGGTTGCCCTGACCTTCTGCTTGGAAGTCCCAGCATAGTATGAAGGTTCGTGGAGCTAATGTGGGGAGACTGGAGTTCAGAAATGGAAAAGTCAGCATGAATATGAGTGTTAGGTGGATGTGAAGTCACAGTTTACAACAGGGGAAAAGAACAAATGTCATTTAAGAATGTGCGAATTCACATGCATTTCCCAGCACTGTCTCCTGAGACGGGTAACATCTTGATCTCAATCAGCAGAACTAGAACCCAAGTCTTAGCTTCCAAATACCATTTTCCTCTAAAAGGAACTTCTGCTCTCAGAGAAATGGTTCCTTTCAAAGCGAGGCCAGGGAAAATACACGCAAGCCTGAGATGTCTTACTGTGCCAGAAAGTAAGAAAATGCTCAGAGAATATTGGGACACATAAACACTAAAGCTCCTACTGACAAAAAAAGGTTAACTTGAGTATAAAAATAAATACTCATAGTCCAGATTCTAACTAGTGAATAAAATAAAAAAACACAAAGACCAAATGATATAAATAAATAAATGGATAAATTAATTGATGAATAGGATATTTACAAAGTTTAAAGTAACTTCTCACAAAATGTTTGTAAATTATAACAGAACTAGAATAACTTTATAGTGAAAACCCTGGTGGACGGGACCCTAATCAAGTAATCAATGTGCACATCCTGAGATCTGGAAGAACTTATGTGCCATCTGATGGGCAACAGTGAGCCCACAGATGAGCCAGAGGTGCTACACCACAATGGAATTGTAAGGTAACACAAACCCAAGCTATGGCACATACTACAAAACAGAGAGCCTGTAAACATCCAATGACAAGGTCACAAAAGTCAAGGGAAGGGTGAGAAACTCTCTAGGCAGAAAGAGATTGGAGAACCATGACCAAGCCACCAAGATTGGAAATGGCATTCCTTTTTTTAAAAGATTTTATTTATTTATTTTTAGAGAGGGTAAGGGAGGAAGAAAGAGAGGAAGAGAAACATTAATGTGTGGTTGCCTCTTGCATGCCCTGTACGGGTGCCCAAGCCCGCAACCCAGGCATGTGCCCTGACTGGGAATCGTACCAGCGACCCTTTGGTTCACAGTCCAGCACTCAATCCACTGAGCCACACCAGCCAGGGCCTGGAAATGACATTCTTAAGATCACTGTAGGCCTACCACAGTATTTGGATGTTATAATATTTCACCACCCAATAAGGCTGACACCCATGAGATAAACTACAGATAGACATAAAGGCAAGAATCAGTCATTTATTTTAAAATTCACTTCCATATAATGAGAGAGAGACATACAGGATAATATGACTTAAATGTCTAAAATCCTCAAGTGGCATCTGTCAGCCTGACCCTAGGAGTGAGGGTCCTCATGTGACCTGCCTTCAGCCACATCTGAACCCACATTTGAGATCTCTGGTCAGAAAAGTCTCTCTTGCTGTATTCTCTGTACAAATGCTTTTTCATTAGCCTTTTGCCTCCTGGTCATTGAGTCTTCAGCTTAAATGTCCTCCGGAGAGCAGCCCTACCTAATGATCCCAGACACACAGGTCAGTCACTCTTTATTTACTGCCCTTTCATTAACACACTGTGTCTGAAATTCTGGATTATCATTTATTTATTTGTTCAGTGGGTACAGGGTTCTTTCTCTTCATCTCTTGTTCACTGACTAGCCAAAGGAGCAGTGAGGCTCAGGGATCTGTGCTGAGGCAGTGCAGTGAGGAAGTCAAGATTCCAGTGACTGCCAGGTTTGTGCTATTGAATCCTTTATGGTCTATCCCTATTCTACACAAGTCACAAATGTCACAGAATGTTGGATCACATTTTTAGTGTGAGGTTTGAGGCTAACCATGAGCTTATCCTTGACTTCCTGTCCTCTTCACTTCTCAAAAATCCTCCTCCCCGCCCTGCCTGCTCCTGGCTTGCAGCCATTTGCATACAGACACCTGTCCCTGCAAAGTGGCCTGTACTTCCTGGATGGGAGGCCCTCACAGCTGTCCCTCTTCCAGGAATACATTTTGCCATCTCATCTCGAATGTCATCTCCAAGGAGCTGTCCCTTACAAGCCCCTTTCCCTAATGGGTTAGCCGTGACTCTGACACTATAACCTATGTCACAGTGCCGGCAGCCTACTTCCTGCCCTGGCATTGCCTTCTGTGCCAGCCCTTTCTCACACAGTAGGGAGATGACACAGGGACATTGATTGCTAGCCCCTTTTCCTAAAGCATATGCAATGGTTTCCCTGGGTCCTCAACCAGTGGTAGCTCTCAGAGGTACTTGACTCCTTGTTGCATTCTTGCCTTCCTGTCTTTCTCACTTCCTGGCGAAGTGAGAAATATATATACACCATATATACACCATATACACCATATTCCAATATACACCATATTAACTCAGATCCATATGTTAGGGCTGTTTCTTTGGGAAAATAAGGGAGGATAACACCCTATAGCTCATCAAGCAAATACCCTCATGACTGTCCATTGGAACAATAACTGTTTGCTCTCCTCTGTGAGAGACCCAACTTGCATCCTGCACAGTCTACATGTGCTGGAAGGAGAGGAGTCTGTCCAAATCCTGGGTCCACAGATAGTCACCCTTTCTCTGGCACACTGTACTTTGATTATTCCAGAATTTTATGATCATATATATATAAAGTCTATTTGAAACTCCCAAATAAAAGCTCCCTTTTATATTCCTAACTCTGCATTAGACTTTGCTGCTATCATTCAGAATGGAGAGTAAACCCTTATTCTGTTGATGGGGGATTAAACAGTGATCCAGCCACATGAGTCAGAACCTTGCAAGGGTTCCAATGTGGGGCAGGCACATTGGAACACAGTGAGCAGCAGGTAGTGCCAGAGGCATCTGTGCCTTTGACCTGAATCCCAGAGTGGAGACACAGGAAGTGATCTAAACAGATCTTCAGCCTGTTGACAAAGCCAGGGTAGAACAACCTGGCTACAGGGCCCTAGGATTCTGCTGATTGATTTCCTCATCAAGCATTTAAAATGATCATCCAGGCTTTCATTTCTTCATAAAACAAGTATGTACTGATCATCAGCCTGGTTGGTGGGGACCTGTGTTCCTACCCCTAAGAAGTCTACAGTCCTGCTGAAATGAAGATGTAAGTGTAAACCACAGAGGAAAGTGAGGGAAGTTCGGCGGACTGTCACTCAGAGCTCCATTCTGCTCAAGCTAATTCCGACCATTTGTCACCATTCTAGCTTCTAGCAGTGGTGCCAGTAATATTCACAGCTGCTTAAAAGAAAGGGTATGGTCAAAAAACTATGATACATTTACACAATGGAATTCTACACAGCAGAGAGAAAGAAGGAGCTTGTACTCTTTGTGACAGCATGGATGGAACTGGAGAGCATTATGCTAACTGAAATAAGCTAGGCAGTGAGGGACAAATACCATATGATCTCACCTTTAACTGGAACATAATCAACAAAAGAAAAAAGCAAACAAAATATATCCAGAGACATTGAAATTAAGAACAGTCTAACAATAACCAGAGGGGAGGGGGGAGGGGACAGTGGGGAAAAGGGTTTTCAGGAACTACTCTAAAGCACACACAGAAAAAACCAAGGGGGAGGGTGGAAGCAAGGGAGGGAGGTGGGTTTGGCTCGGATTGGGGATGGGGCAGAAAATGCAGACAACTGTAACTGAACAACAATAAAGTAATTTTAAAAAAAGAAAGGGTATGAAATGTGTTTGGGTTATAAAATATTCACACGTCTTACTAAGTAATTTGAGTTTGGAATAGGCTTCTTTCTCCCTGAACAAAGACGCTCTCTGTCTATTTCAGGTGTTAGTTACAACAGACATTGTCACAGAAACAACTCTGCCTATTTCAGGTGTTACAACAGACATGGTCACAGAAACAACTGTTTGCACAGCTAACTCACCAAGATCAAACTTTACATTTTGCTGCTGGATTCTAACATTCCTAAGACCCTGTTGATTCTAACATGAAAGTCCTTATTACATTTATTCCATTATGGGAATTAGCAAACTAGGTCTGCTCACTGTTTGTTTGTTTTTTAATCGAAGCATAGTTGGAAGAGGTGTTCAATGCAAAGATGTTATCTTTGTATAGAGTACTAGAAGCTCACCTTAATAAGTCTAGTTCACATCTCCCCTTTGTCTGTTTTTATAAATAAAGTGAAACAGGAACACAGCCACACTGAATTATGCATTTGCCTCCAGAAACAACATGGGCTGCAAAACCTAAACTTATTTCTGTGTGGCCCTTTATAAAAAATGATGCAGACTAGTCTATCAGCTGTATCATGATCACTGACAGGCAATGCTTGTTTTGCATTATTATCTGAAATATAATTGAGCTAGGCACTCTCTCCATTCCTCTGAATGAGATCTAAGTTGCTAAGAAGTTAGAGATAAAATAATACATCATATTTGAAAGCCCCCTTTCATCAAGTTTAAACACTTTTGTCAGGTTGTTCACTCATTCCTTCAGCAAGCCTGAAAATGTCAGGTTATTTTACTTATACTTTGTGGAAATTTTGATGGGAGATTTATTTATGAGATAAAGAAAAACATTAGTGGTAGGAAGACCAGAAACTTTTAAATGATGATGAGTCTCTTACAGCACCTTCAAACATTTATGCATGTACTTTTCAAATTCACTGCAAATATAAATAGATAAACCTATTAAATGTAGATAGATAAATTCTATCTAATGTAGATAGAGTCTCCCTGAGACATGAAGTTGGAAAACCGAATTTCTTTTAGAGATTTTACAGTTCATTCTGATACTTTTCTGAGTTTTTCCCCACTGTCTGAATTTAGTGAGTTTCTATAATAGTGACTGATACTTTCTTCTCTCTCTGTCTGCATTGAAGCATGTGTTAGTAATTGTCCAGATCATTAACATTATTCATTCTGAAAAAAGAATGATTTTTGACTTGCTGTTCACTCATCTTGTATTTGTAAGATGCTGTCACGATTACTTGACAAATACATATAGTGAGTCACAGCTGCTGGTTCTGTACTGAACTTCCCATATGCTGTGATTTTTAGTTGCCTATTCTGCCTTTTTAATGCAAATCACAGTGTTATTTATAAGTAAATGGTTATTTCTAAGACACATACTCCACAGTCTTATTGCTGAATGTTTGTAGTCTGCATGTTCTGAATGGGGGTCACATGGGCTTGAATCAGTCCAAAACTCAAAATACATCCCAACCATTTGGGTGCTTATTGATCTGAATCATAATTTGAGACATTTATGTATTGGTGATTGGCCCTAGATGTGTCTTTTATTTCTAAACATTTTAGATCCTTTAAATATAAAAATCAATGGGATAAAAACTAAAGAAAGATGTAAACTTTAGTTCTAGTTTCCTAGCTCTTACCAATTACATGTGAAATGTGATGGCTTCTCAGTTTCTCCTCTGAATTTGTGAAGTTGGGATCACAGCACTGTCTGTACGGATGTTCTGAGGGTTGAATGAAAAATGCACATGAGTATCATGTGGCTGTCTGGTTGCCTATGTGACAATAAATCACAATTTTTTCTGCACCCTCGTCTCCCTCCTCCCACTCCCTGGTAAAATTGTAAGTGCCTCTCTTCAGCCCCCAGAATACTGGCAAAGTGTTGCTGCAGCGGCGTCTGGACTCAGGACATTCACCTGGGACCACTGCATTTCATTATTATTCTAACTCATAAAAGTTTCTTTTGGTAAACAATACAAATTGAAAGGATTAGGAACCAACAGGAAGCAGCAGTCACATCATTTCAATATATCTGAATGTGCAACAGGTGAAGGGTGGGGCTGTGAACACATTTATTCTGAAATTATTGATCCAACAAAGAGTCATTATAGCTAGCATGCCCACATCTGAGGATTTTGTCAGATGTTAAAACATAATTTGAGGATTATATGGATGTTAGTCTTATCATGTGCATTAATATTTCTACCAACCAAATGTGTCCACACATGGGTTGATAATGGGAAACTGAATTAAAGGTGAGTCTATCATACATTTTGGGTGACCTGTGGTGTTTGATGAGATAACTTTCTTGATTCCATCTCCTGTACTGACTGAAGCCTTGAATGAACAGTCTGCAGTTAGAGTGAATTGTTACTGCTGTTTCTCTGACTTTTCTATTGATCATCCTTCCATCATTCCTGCTGCTATATCTGTGCTACTTACCAGTGCTTTTCTGTCTGCTCAGTGCTAACCTCCACACAGTAGAAGTAACATCTAGACTCTAAAGCAGAAAGTGGGTTCTTTTCTCTGTCACCAGTTAGTCACAAAACTGAACTCACTCTCATTCTGCAGCCTCCAGTCCCTCTCTTGCTGGCCCTTGTGGACTCAGAACTGTGGGCTAGTTGAAGAAACACTGGACCAAAAGTTAGGAGACTGGTAATCTAGTTTTGTGTTGACCTCAGGCAACTTTATTAATTGTGCTGGACCTCAGTTCCTGTATTTGCAAAGTTTGACATGGGAATTTCTCACAGGTCCTGGCTCATCCACGCCACACTGCTGACAAACACTTGGTCTGAGAATGGTCCTGGGAAGCAGCAAATGCCCCTACTGTGAAATGCAGTTTCCTTGGTTTTACAGGTGGTATAGCATTTGAGCTGCCCATTCTGAATATCTTTAGCAATGTACTGATAATTCTTTATAATGACAACATAAGAAACCAAGAATAATGAAACCACTCTCTGGAAAAAAATTATATGCAGTTGCTGTTCAGGGAACAAAATTGAACTTAATGAGATTCTGTCATATATTTTTTTAAAATTATTTATTTATTTTTAGAGAGAGGGGAAGGGAGAGAGAAAGAGGGGGAAGAAACATCAATGTATGGTTCACCTCATGCTCCCCTTACTGGGGACCTGGCCTGCAACCCAAGCATGTACCCTGACTGGTATTCAAACTGATGGCCCTTGGCTTCGCAGTCCAGAGCTCAATCCATTGAGCCACACCAGCCAATTCCTGTCATACAACACTTTTTAAAAAATTGTTCTTGACCTCTTCCCTCCCTAAGGGTAAACCCTCAGCAGGGTCAATGGGGTCAGATTTTCTGCTGGGCCTGGGCTGTTCATTGACCCATTCTCCCCCACAATCACTTGGCTCCAGGGACCTTCCCCAGCCACCCAGGCTGCAACAGCTCTTCTCACACACTGAGCTTCTACACATCAACTGTTGATTATTCTCAGTTTTTCTAGTTGCAATGGTTAGATTCAATATAAACTTGCTACCAAATGACTCATTAACAATGTTTGCTTTTGCCTGTAAGCTCTAAAAATTGTATTTCTGATAAAAACAGTATTTCTGAGAATCATAGTTGACGTTCTCTGCTCTGCCTTGTGCATTTCTACTAATTTGCAGGAGGGTTTTGGGAGAACACCAGCATACCTCCTGTTTGGTTGCAAGAGACACTCCCAGTGGAGAAATTTTTCCTCCACTGAGAGAGTCATGACTCCTGGTCATTGTTAGGAGACAGCCCTCCTGACTATAGCAGCCTCCTGCAACATGTTAGCTGTTGCATGATTCCTTCTCTTTGAGCAGCTGATTGAGGACACACTCCCAGACCCCTCCCACATGGGTCAGTATACATCTGCCAATTTATGCCTGAACTACACACCTAACAATACAAAGACCAGACAACCAGGGGCATCCTCTGTGCCCTGGAGCCCACTGAAATTATCCAGATCAGCTTGTCCTAAACCTGCTCATCCTGCCTTTTCATTTCTCCTGCAGCCTCCTTATGAACCAAGTGTTTCTCTACCAGCCTACCACATGCTGTTCTCCTGGGAAACAGGGATCTAACAAAGCTAAACTTCTTCCTGGTTCTCTCTCTTGATGTGTCTGGCCTCATTACTTCATCCAAAGTAACAGATGTAGGTCATATATATGTCAAGTTTTTCTCAAAGATTATACATCTTGTCAGTAACTCCAATAAATACTGAGAAAGAAAAGAAAGGGAATAGTAGCATAGCAAATGAATTTGCCATTTCTTAACAGATCCTCAAACATTTGGGTAAATGTCTGAAATGATTTTATGGAAATATAATACATGTTGGAGCAGATGATTGGAGATTACATTGGGATTATTGTACTGGACATTTTTTAAGGTTCCTTTTATTTCATAATTTCTATCATTTGAAGATTTATTTTTGTTGCCATTATTTAAGGTCCTTAAGTTTGTTTACTACCTACTACTCTTCTGAAAAAACAAGTTAAGTAAAAATTATCTAAACCTTCAATAAATTTCAGAAATTAGGTGGCTTGTTTTGGTCACTCTGAAGTCACCGGATGTCCCCAATGTGGTGACCTGTAGCTGTATTCTGAAATTTGCTTCAGACAGATGCAAAATTTATTCCATACCTACTGTTGGTTTAGTCTTTCTGGGGCCCAATTATTTTCTCTAGAGTATGATAATATTAAATAGAATGTGGCACATTTTCTGTAAATATATTCACCTTCACAAGCTATTCCCTGAATTTAAGAGTGAAGCAACCCTAACTGGTGTTGCTCAGTTGGTTGGAGTGTGTCTTGTAACTGAAAGGTTGTGTGTTTGATTCTCAGTCAGGGCATATACCTAGGTTGTGGGTTCCATCCCTCATCTGGGAGCATAGGGGAAGCAACCAACCCATGCTTCTCTCTCTCTAAAAACAATGAAAAAAATGCTCTCAGATGAAGATAAAAAATAATAATAATTTTTTAAAAAAGAGTGAAACAAAGTTGGGGAAACTAAAGAAAAGGAAAAAGAGGCTCTAAATAGGAACAAAGAATTCCTGTTTGTTGCAGTAATGTCTTTTATTGATTTGAGAGAGATAGAGAGAGATAAATCAGTTTGCTCTTTGACTTATTTATGCATTCACTGGTTGATTCTTGTATGTGCCCTGACTGGGGATCAAACCTACAGCCTTGGCATATTGAGATGATGCTCTAACCAATTAAGCTATATGGCAAGACCTTTTGCAGTATTTTTAATAATGACAACAGTGCCAATCAGGCTCTATACTGCTGGCATTCATAAACATGGACCTTAATTAGGCTTGAGCTGTCTCTACACACATACTCAAAACTATAAATTAACAGATTCTTTGACCTATTATCTCATCCTGCTCCTATCACCCTGTTTTCCCAAGAAATTTGGCTTATTCTCTTTTTTCCTCACTTAGATTTCTAGCAATTGCTGTATAATTTTTTAAAAAGAAAAAGAGACAAAAATCATTTTAAAAGTCAAATCATGTAACTAAACTTTTCAGGGAACAGTCAATATTTCAGGGAATAGTTAAGAAAACTATTCCCAAAAGAAAAACACTACTATTCTGAAATCTTTTTTCTAATACAATTCATAATTTAGAGCTACCATAAATAAATTGCTTTTGAATTTATTTAAGACAAGTCTTGTCACTGTAGTGTTGGGAGCACCTGCTGAGCCATTCATCGATTGTTAATCCAAATAAAGCTTCCCAGTTGATGAATCCAAACTGATTTTTTTTTTGTCTAATTAGGGCACTGTGGAAACCGGTGTTTCTTACTATTTTCTATGTGCTGGAATATGCATAAAAGGGTACTGATGAAAATTGCTTTGATGGCTGAACAATATCGAATGGTGATAATCAGACTTAATTTTATGTGCCTGGATCCATCTAATGATGTCTTCCTGTGCTTATAAAGTAAGATTCTGTTTCCAAATCTTGTATGTATACTGCATCTTCATAACTTAAAAATCTTGTTTTAAATAGTAGGTTATATTTGCAAGAGCAAAAAATACCATTCATTTATTCACAGATTTAATGACTGATGTTTTTGCTTTCTTTGACTCTTGACCAGGTTCATCCAGCAGACAGTGCCTGGGCCACTACATGAGGATGTGCTTGGGAAACCTTGAGGGCCTGGGCCTAAGGCGTGGGTACTTTCATGGAGTAAGGAGCTAAGACACCTTCGACCCTGGTGCCTTTCTGAAAGCTATAGATGAATAACTGAATTTTGTTAAAAGGAAAAAATCCTCTTTAAATTATGCTAAATTCATTGTGGGTTATAATTAGAGCATTGTGTTTAGTTCTTTGTCTAAAATTTATCAAACACTGAAAAATATGTGCTATGTTTTGCAGTTGTATGCTTGGATTGGTCTTGTGCAAAGTGCTCTTGTGATCTAGATGTGTAAATATGCAGTGATGCACATTATTATAGTGCATAAATGCACATAAATGTGAAATGCAGTGAGGACAGCCCCTGCCTGGCAGGAAGGGTTTTAACCAGAATAGAGATGAGCAGAAGTGAGACACAACTTCCTAGAGAAGCATCATTTGAGCTGGTTCTCAGAATACAATTTTTAAAACAGCTTTATTAAAATCTAATTCACTTATTGAAGTCCACCCATCTTCAGAGTCTAATTCAATGATTCCTAGTGAAATTCCTGAGTTTGCCACATTACTACAGTCCCTTGTGTCCCCCCCCCCCGAGAATCACCTCTGTCCCCATTCCCAGTCTCAGGCCACCACGAATTCACTCTCTGTTTTTATAGCTTTGCCTTTTCTTGATATTTCATATAAATGAAATGATAAAACATGTAGACTTCAGGGTGTGGCATCTGTCACACAGCATGTGTCTGAGGATTTAGTTCCCCGTCACTGCGGAAACACAACTTGCTCCATTGCATGGACACATTCCTGTGTGTCCCCCCACTGGCTGATCAGCATTAGGACTGTTTAGTTTTTTGGTTATTATGACATTCACACACAAATACATGTGTGGGTATAACAGAGGCATTAGAGGTAGTACAGTCTGTCACACTTCCTGTGAGTTAAGACAGGATTCACGGATGAGGGCAATGTGTCCAACAGAAACAGAGAGGCACAGATCATTAAAAAACATAATATATTTGTTTTGGATTTAAGAAAACAAGCTAACTAACTCCATCTTTATCTGTCAGACCATCCCCCTATACTTTGAGAGGATCAGGAAAGACAGGCTATCAATGAGAGTGTTAAAGTTCAGTAGAATGTGGACTTTTAGAGAATCTCATTAGGTGTATTATGTCATACAGAGCAGGTAACACCTGTCCTTTAGTCAGTCTGTGAAGTTGGCTGCAATCCATCGTGTTTGGCTCTACAATGCTTACAGGCCTCCAGGTGTCATTCAATAGTATAAAGTTAAAATGGGAGAGTGTTCAGCAGGGACATCACCTAATGCAATGCAACCAGCCATGTTTGTTCTCTTGGTTGGCTCACAAGCCATGGGAGTAGCTGTTTTCTAAAGCACAAACTCATAAATTCTTCCAAGAACACGTGAGGGTCTAGAGGTATTTCAGAACCTTGGGAACACTTTTAGGGCTGTTTGCAGGCAGAGGGAAACATATTTTGCTCCTCTGTGTTGTCACGTCAGTATCTGTTTGTGTCTCTGTCCATTGTCCCCTTTAAGGGAAACATCTGCTTGCTCTTCTCC
Source organism: Carollia perspicillata (assembly GCA_004027735.1). Classification (NCBI taxonomy): domain Eukaryota; kingdom Metazoa; phylum Chordata; class Mammalia; order Chiroptera; family Phyllostomidae; genus Carollia; species Carollia perspicillata. Next base: position 12,650 of record PVKM010024069.1, read on the forward strand.
CACAGGCCAGCAAAGCTTAAGTGTCCTAGTACAAAACTGAAGCCTGTGACCTGACTGGTGTAAGACCATTCCCTCTAATTCCAAAAAAGTGAAGTTGGCAGAGAAGTCTTCTGTTCTTTTACCTACAAGCTGTCCCCATCGCTGTGTGAGGACAGCCAGGCCTCTGTCCATGGCTTCTGACATGCCAGAACACACCAGTGATTGTGCTGAGTGTGTGGCATCTAAAACAAGCAACATTATTCCCAGTGGGATGTGTGGGTAAACCAGACAGCAGACAGTAAGTCCTCAAAGTTCCCTCTGCTTCCTCCACAACTCCCTGAGAGTCACCTCTGTGACCATGAGCACTCTGAGGGGCACGTGCATTCAATGTACTCAGGTTCTGCAAGGTTGAAACTAATATTATTTTATATCTATTGTTTGAATGTGGCAGATTTATCAGGTGTGTGACACGTACCCAACAATATGTTCAGCCCTGAGAATGCAGGTTGCTTTTATCCCAGCAATAGCTAAGGCATCATGTGATTCATGCAGAGGGGCCACTGTCCCTAAAAGAGCCGGTCAACGATGGGGAGGGCTGTGGCCACAGGTTGGAGCAGATGGAGCTTCCAACCACTATTTGCAGAAAACTAAGACATGAAGGTCAGAGGTCCATCAGCTGCCAGACCATAACATTAGAACAGATCAACAGTCAGTGACTCCCCAAGACTAATTTTAGAGAGACTTATACATATGTATAGTCCTTAGTGAAATAGGGAGCAAAATCACAGAAAATGTGCTAAAATAATTGAATGAAGTTCAGCAATGGGGTGACTGGGTTTGACATTCGAAGAAAAAGCCACTAAGATAAGGATGGCATTTTGTGCACTGCAGGACGGACTTCCAGACAATGGGGGTGGATGGGGCCAGGGACACAGGTCTCATGTGCTAAGAACTCCAGGCAAACATCCAGAAAATCAGGTTCTGTTGCCAACTCTGTTTTATGTTTGGAAGCTCAGAAGCTTTGTGTAAGACGTAAAAATGGGTAATTAAACAAAAATGAATGGAAAGCCCGTGGCATAGTTATATCATTTAAATTCTCTGGGCTTTGATTTTTCTCATCTATAAAATAGGCAGACATATTAATTTGTAAGAGTCCCTATAATTACAGCATTCAAATTTATAAGACTATAAAAAAGTGTCATATGTAAGAGATCAAGAAGTCATTTCCAATTATGAAATAAGAGATTTCCTTCTTCAGAAGATTAATATGAAGACCAAACAATACAATGTATGTGGCCATGTGACTTAATAAAATGAGGCTGTGTGAATATTACATCTAATGTTGTGTAATTCTTATAATTCTTCCTGTCCAGTAGATTTTCATATGCAGGTTACAAAAGAGTTGGCAGAATTAATGTGTTTTAATAAACCTCAAGTAACAGGCGTCATATAAATAATAGATAATTGTTAATACAACTAGGAATTATGAAACTATTATAGATCGATTGCCCAAGTTTACATGCTCCTCTTCCAGGGAAATTATAAACACATTATTTAACATTAACCATGACAGACAGATATATTTAACATATAACCTCTGCATATATTGTTCCCAGAATGTCAAGGAAATTGCCTCAACATGTTAATATTTAATAATTCTTCACACCAAGAAAACTGGTCAAGAATTCTATCCAACTTGCTGACACTTCCTTAGAAAAGAGAATAAACTAAAATATATGTTTATTAAGTGGGAAGAAAAAGGTGATCAGAAAAGGCATCAAAAACCGAAAACAGCATCCTGTGTTTACCCACAGAACAGCGGGTGACAGGCACCCTGCAGTGCCCTGCCCACCTCTGTCTTGCCTGTTTCTGTCCCACTGCTTGTTTCTATTTGTTTACTTTCTCTCTGCACTTTCCCAGGAAAATCTTTGAAATCCCCTCAGACTTCTCAGTTCCCTCCTCTGACCCCACAGCCCCAGGTCACTTGTTACACTTTGTGTGACATACAGAAAATACTACACTGACCCAGGGCACAGAGACTCTGCCTCAGCAGCAGTCCCTGTTGTCCCTGCTGTCTTGGATGGGATCACCCAGTACTTTCACAGCTGCCACACTTCAGTTCCCAGGGACTTGGTAGGTACCACAGGGGACAAGAGCTTAGAGTAAGGGATGAAAAGGATGCCCCAGTAAGCATTACCTGTAGTGAATGTAACAAATGCAGCAAATGTAAAAGTATGAAAGTTTACTGTCAACTGTCAGATTCCATCTAGAAGGAAGGAACTGTGGCAAACTTAGTGTACCTTAGGTTCTGGTCAATTCTATTTCCAAAGATGGTAATTGATTCTTTCAATAAAAAGTTATTGTCTAAGTGTTCTTTATTGCTTTTGCTGAAAAAATACTCAGATAAAGTTTCCTTTGTTTTGTTTCCTTAATGCTCTGCATCTGGTTCAGGGAAATAACAACATTAAATCTGTCCTGAAGGAGTTCAAAGTCTGATGACAAATAAACCTCAGGTGATAATGGGAGCAGTCTGGAAAAAGTGGTCACACATAGAGCAATTGTTTATGAAACATCATTATCAGCATCTGACACAGAGGTACTTTTTATTTTTAATGTCCTACCACCTTAAGAACTTTATAGAAGAGAGACATGGTCTGATTTGACTTTTATTTTGTCAGTGCCCAGGACCACACCTGGAACACCCAGAATGGATGAACAAACTTGAAGTTTGCTCTGCATGCTGGACTGGTTATCATTATAAATAAAATGGACACAAACTTGTCTTCAGGGAGCTTGCAGTTTATCCACATAAAGAGGTATTAAACTAATAAATGTATAAGTATATCACTAAAGCAAAGTGATAGAAAAGATTGTACAATTAATTCTTCCTGAATATGAGGACAGCACACTGAGAAATGCAAAAAGAAGCGAGGCAGCAGAGCTGTCTGTGGCAGCAGAGCTGGCACAGGGCTGGCAAGACCAGGCCAAGTCTGGCTCCGGTCTCATGTTCATGAATGTGGACTCTTCTCGAAGGGATGGAACCCCAATGAAGAGTTTTAAATGGAGTTTTAGAAAGAAAACTCCCTCTACATTAATATGTAAAAAACAAATACAAAAGAATTATATGTACCAGGTATGGAAAGCCTAAACCTGAAAATTACAGGAAGAATGACCACTACATTTGGTTAAAAATGGTTAGAACAAAATCTGAAACACAAGTGTTCAGATTTTGCAGAGGAAAATCTCCAGAACCTACTTCACTGAAAATGTATTAAATTAGGTTCCATTTACATTTTTTATGATGAATTAATTATGAATTTTTATGATGAAGGATGACTCTAAAATGAGGTTTTCAAGCTGTATTCTTTAGAATCCAGGCTTCTTGGTGGTGTCTCAAGGGTCACTGGAGGGTTTCCGTGAGGAGTCCAGCACCATTTCTGGGGCGTCCCTCCAGCAGGAGAAGTCTGCTACCCTTTGTAGTGTGTGTATGTGTGCATTAGTGTTTGTGTGTGTATGTGTGTGTGTGAGTTCCTGGCTTTTATCACTCAGAAGCTCTGTGCCAGGAACTGGGGGCAGAGACCAGTGCATACATATTCTGTTATCTATCTACCTATCCATCTATCTATACATATGTACAGATATGTACATATCAGACAATATATGTACATATATGTACATCAGACAATAATAAAAGTGTTTGAGATATGTATTTCTAATGTCAGAAAATATTAACAGTGGTTTATATGAGAAAAGGTAAATATATTATTTTATTTTTATTAGTTATTAGAAATTATTAGTTATTCTGAAGAAAAATAGTAGCTGTAAAATTGTTGTAGTTGCTTTAATTTCCACTGAGAGAATGGCAACCACTTAAGAATAAGACCAGAATTGTCTGTCTCAGGTAGAGAGGTGACATGAGTGGAAGGCAGTGTACAAATTGCAGAGAGGTCTGCCAAGTCCCTGGCAATTGTGGGGACCAGGAGTGATGATGAGCCAAGGGGACATGCACACACTCACAAGGGACCCTGCATGGTGCTCTGGGCAGGGAAGATGGCAGTGGTAGGTGTGAGAAGTACAGGTTGACACAAGGAAGCTGAGTGGTTAGATTGTGGAAAGGGCTCGAGTGCCATGTCCTTTACCTGCTGAAGATGGGCAAAAGTGTGGAAAACTGCTATCACTTCCTGGGCACTGCTTCTGCAGCTCCACATGCTATGGTCACTTGCATTCTATAAAATAGTCATTTCCATTAAACAGAATAATGAAAATACATGGCTGACCTTGTGCATACAGACATTGCTGATTTGAAGGAAGAAGAAATTAATCTTCTAAGCTCAGTTAACAGATCTGCTGTTTTCAGTGGACCAGCCAGGAGGTGTCACCATGACTAATTTTATTTGACCTGAGTTTGAAAAGAGCTAAAAAGTTTAACAGATAAGAAAACTGTTGATTAAAATTTGATGTAATTGTTTCTTGAAATGTTTTTTGGAATATTTTACTATAAAAAAGTAACAATGACCACAAGAAAAACATTACACACTTAAATATTTATGTCACTGCTTACACTAATTTTTCAAACCTGTCTGTTAAAAATTATCTCCTCAACTGAGTTACAAATTTATGTTTAACTGAAATTCAGAATATAGAAGTTTCACTGAAGATTTCATTTTCTCAGCAGCAATACATTTGGCAAAGTTCACATCTTTTTCTGCTTAATTGGAGGATGCACATAGAAGTTGAATAATCTGCAACAAACGAGGAATGAGTTGCTCCAAGAAATCTGTGCAGGTCCTAGGAAAAGGGCAGGGCCACCAGCAACTGAGATAGCTGAGACCTGGGTGCTGGTTCTGATGCAGAATGGGGTTGCCAGCTGCCAATTTAATATGTGCTGATTGTTAAATGTCAAGTGTTAGGTGTCCAAACTCACACACACACACACACTCGCGCGCGTGCTCAAGTTTCCTCAAGTCATTTGACTTCATCTATGCTACCTCATGTAGTCAATTAACTTTTCTCCAGTCAAAGGAAACACGAATCGTGAACTAATTTCTCTCCTCTCCCCTCCCTTTCTGTTTACTCAAGCACATCACTGCAAACACAAACTCACCCTTGACCACTTCTGCATGTTTGGGGAAAAAGTGGAGAAACCTTAAATTCAGTGGTGGGAAATGCAGTTTTCTTAATTTTCACCTTATGCTCAGTTTTCTCTTACTTTTCTACCTTCCACAGATGGAAATAGTTTTTAAAAAATCTAGTAATCACACTAGTCCTGTCAAAACAATATATTTGCAGTTACAGGAACATTTAATTTGAGTGCATGAAAGAAAATTCTGTTCCTTTGAGGCTTTGCCATAAAACTTATTTGTACTATTTCTATTGATTCTTTGTAATAATAAAAATCATGAGGGCAAACATCTATAATCCAGCCAAATGCTTTACAAATATGTAATAGTAATCATCAAATGATTGCTAATGTTTCCCTACCTAATTATTTGCACCATTTGAATGCTGATTATCTTGGTATTTATTGTAAGCTTCCTGGTCTGAGGGATGAGAACAATCATGTTCAGGATTCATGTCCATTCAACATTAGACCATGAGCAGGACGAAAAGGACACATTATCTGTACACTGTGATTCCCAGGACGTACTCAAGGCTCCAAAAAAGCAAATATGTGTTCCAATTTGGAGACATTGTTATATGCCGGAAACATGGTATCTCTGAAACATGGTATATGTTTCCATTTGTTTGTGTGTCCCTTAATTTATTTTTTTAGTGTTATGTAGTTTTCTGAGTGTGGGTCTTTTACCTCCTTGGTTATGTTTATTACTCGGTATTTTGTTTTTCTTGTTGCCACATCACATGGGATTTTTTTCCCCTGATTTCTGTTTCTGATGTTTCATTTTGGTATACAGAAATGCCTTTGATTTCTGAATATGAACTTTGTATCCCATTGTTTTGCCAAATTCATTTATTAGGTCGACTATTTTTTTGGAGGAGTCTATAGGATTCTCTATGTACACTATTGTGTCATCTGCAAATGATGACAGTTTTGTTTCCTTTTTTTCTAATTTGGATGTCTTTTACTTCCTTTTCTTGTCTGATTGCGGTGGCTAGGACTTTCAATATTATGTTGAATTGAAGTGGTGAAAGTGGACAACCTTGTCTTGTTTTGGGTTGTTGTGAGTTCATTTTCATTTATTTCCAGAAAGTTTTTTATTTCTTCCTTGATGTCATTCTTGACCCATTCATTATTTAATAGCATGCTATTCAATTTCCATGATTTTGAGTGTTTTTGAGGTTTTTCCTTGGGGTTGGTTTCTAGTTTCAGTCCCAAATGTTCAGAGAAAATGCTTGGTATGATTTCAATTTTCTTGAATTTGTGGAGGCCTGTTTTGTGCCCTATCATGTGGTCTATCTTTGAAAATGTTCCATGTGCATTTGAAAACAATGTGTATTTTGCTCCTTTAGGAGGAAAGGCTCTCTATATATCAGTTAAGTTAATTTGATCTTGGGCATTGTGCAATACCACAATATCCTGGTTGTTATTTTTCTTTGAAGATCTATCCATTTTTTGATAATGGGGTGTTCAGATCCCCTACTACAGTTGTGCTGCTGTCAATATCATTCTTGCAGTCCACCAAGATTTTCTTTATGTATCCAGGTGCTCCGATGTTGGGTGCATATATATTTACAATGTTTATATCTTATTGATGGATTCTTCCCTTCAGTATTATGAACTGACTTTCTGCATCCATTTTCATGGCCCTTTTTTTGAAGTCTATTTTGTCTGATATGTGTATTGCTTCCCCAGCTTTATTTTCTTATTCGTTTGCTTGGAAAATATATTTCCAGACCTTCACTTTCAGTCTGTGTAGGTGTTTTTTACTGAGGGGGGGGGGCGGGTCTTGTAGGCAGCATATGTGTGGGTCATGGTTTTTTATCCATTCTCCTAGTCTGTTTCTTGGTTGGAGCATTTAATCCATTTACAATTAAGGTTATTATTAATAGGTACATATTCATTGCCATTTTTTGTACCTGTGCTCATTTCTCTCTCACTCTTTTACTTCTTTTTCCTAACGCAGTCCCTTTAGCATCTCTTGCATAGCTGGTTTGGTGGAGGTATTTTTTTTAGACTTGTTTTGTGTGGAAGGCTCCTCATTTGGCTTTCCATCTTAATTTAGAGCCTTGCTGGGTAAAGTAGCTTTGGTTGAAGACCTCTGGTTTTCATTACTTGGAATATTTCTTGCCATTCTTTTTTGGCTTGAAGCGTTTCCATTGAGAAGTTGGCTGTTAGCCTTATCAGGGCTCCCTTGTATGTTACTTCCTGTTTGTTCCTTGCTGCCTTTAAGAGTTTCTTTTTGTCTTGGAATTTTGCCATTTTAATTATGATGTGTCTTGATGTGGTCCTCTTTGGGGTTCTCTTGATTGGGACTCTCTGTTTTTCCTGGATCTGTGTGACTTTTTCTCTCATCAAATTAGGGAAGTTTTCAATCATTACTTTTTCAAACAGATTTTCTATCCCTTGCTTTTCTTCTTCTCCTTCTGGTTTCCTTATTATATGGATGTTATTACATTTTATATTGTCTTGCAGCTCCCTTACTACCTCTTTGTTCTTTCTTAGTCTTGTTTCCTATTCTTTCTTGTGCTGGGTGTTTTTTTCCTACCTTGTCCTCCCACTCACTTATTTAATCCTCTTCTTCATCAATCCTGCTCATATTTTCTTCCAATGTGTTTTTTTTTATTTCTGAGATTTTTATTGTACCTTTTCTTCTGTTTTTTTTTCTTTATAGTGTCTGTTTCCTTTTTCATGCTGATGTAGTTCTCACTCAGTTTCTTGTAGTTGTCTGTGAGTTCTTTAAGCATCTTGATAACCATTATTTTGAATTCTATATCTGATAGTTTGGTGACCTCCATATTGTTTAGCTCTTTCAGTGGGGAGTTTTTCATTCCTTTTGTTTGAATGTTCTTTTTTTGCCTCCCTATTTTAGATGACTCCTTTTGTTTATTTCTGTGCTTTCTGATGTTTTGCTTGGCTAGCTTTCTTTGTAGGGTATGTTAGGAATCCTATGAGGACCAGTGGTGTGGTCTCTTTGATATCCTTGTCTGGATGCTTTAGGTTTGCCCTTTCTTCTGTTTGTTT